>JACXGJ010005471.1:0-38987 GCA_016801105.1 Esox niger
CGCGGACACGCGCGGACACGCGCGGACACGCGCGGACACGCGCGGACACGCGCGGACACGCGCGGACACGCGCGGACACGCGCGGACACGCGCGGACACGCGCGGACACGCGCGGACACACACAGACACACACAGACACGCCTCAGAAATAGGCATCAGTGACGGTCCTCATTATCTCAACAGGGTGTGAACACGTCATCAATCCAAGGTGCAGAAAGTAACACTCACCTCTAAAATAGGGTATAGTTTATCTTCCTTCACACAGATCCCCAGATACCTACACAAAATCACCACAGAAAAAAATCAAGCTGTTAATTAGACCACCACCCTAGGCACACACAACTTAGTCGGAATTAACTGTTACCTCACCCAAGACATTACTGTATACATTTTAAACAGGAAGTTACTTAGGATGCTAAATCATTGTGGTACAGCTTAGCCAGAGATTAAACAACAACCAGCCTATGGGCATTGGCCAGTGCTCACAGCTGGGTTGTCAAGAGTAAGCCTAATATCTACATCCACTCCTGTTTACTGATTGCCATGAATGAAACCCCATTGCCAGCATAAAACATTTAATCATAACAGGGTTCTTTTTGTAACAATACTCTGAGTTGAAGAACAATGCCCTTATAAAAAACACTGCGTTGAGCTGGTTTAAAGTTGTGCAATCTAGGGGAAAGGCTGTTATTTGGGATAATCAGATGCAAGCAATGACCGCAGTCTACGTATTTATCTTTACATCATAGTTTGAAAGTGCCCACTCACAATGGGCTGGGTGCCCTACCAAGCACATACTGTATTGGACTCAAATGTGCTTTCACCTCTGACTCACTAAATTACACACTGACCTCAGCAGATATACTGTATTGTTTAATAAACTCAGATACTGGGACTTCGTAAAAGCCTTGTAAGATTGCATGGACAAATACTGTGCCTTCACACCTTCTAGAACCACATCTTGGGGAGAATGGGCCTGCGTGACAGAGTAGCACTGAACTCTTCCTGCTGTACCCTTGACCTCTTAGGCCCAAATTCAACCCTTTTCCTTCTACACCTACACCACAACTACAACAACAACAACAACAACTACCACCACAACCACTACTTCTACTACTACAAATACTACTGTTAAAAGATAACAGTGCAAATGGATCAGGCCAATAAAGATTTTAATGCTGTGGTACCAATAAACTGAACAAAATGAAGCATTACAAACATGCATCGATACTGCAGCTGAGCAGGGAATTGGAGAGAACACAACATTGGCAATCAGGGGGATCAGACATGGTTGGTCAGGTAAGAATGATGGGCTGTACCTGACAATGTTGGGATGGGAGAGTTTCTGCAGGAGGCTGATCTCACGTACAATGCTATCCTGGTCCACGTCATTCTTATAGATCTTCACCACCATCACCTTACGGCTTGAAGTGTGTATCACCTGAGAGAAAGAGTTGAGAATTTAAGGTGCCGTGCCCTCCACTCAGTCGGACTAGTGAAATGTAACAGTTGGGCCCTTAATCACACTCCTATTGACCCTGGATTAGGTATTGCACCAACTGGTATGTTGGTTACATTTGAGTCCTTGCAGACCTCAACATCTGAATCTATGCATAAATTATTAAATAATCACAAAACATGTCTGAGAAAAACAGAGTTTTCTTCAGAGTAATATATTAATTCTGTAATAATACAATCAGAATATCTTAATTTACCACAGGACAAGCCCTAAAGGCATGCCAAGCTCAAACACAGTGGGTTGGCTATTATAGGTAGGTAATCGGGGGCCATTTGGAATGCATACTGATTCAGTACATCTGAATGGGATGGAAAAGGAACCTTGTAGACTTTGGAGAAGAAGCCGCTTCCTATGAGCTCAGCGCTGAAGTTCTCCCAGAACTCGAGTTTGCGGACGGCAGTGCGGAGCTTCTGCCAGCGGTCCACATGGTAGTACGTGTCAGAAGACTCGCCATAGAGTGTAGGACTGGTGGGCTCAGAGGACACGTCACACATCCTGGTGTGGGGAGGGACGTCAGCTAGGATACACACACACACAGGTTAATCACACCCCTCAACTCATGGTACTGAGAGAATGGTTCCATTCCAAGTAGTCTTTCATACTGCATATATTAAAACCGAGATGGTAGAGACCACACACTAAGAAGACAATCAGTCACACTAATGAAAAAGGAGATAAAGTGCCACTTCTTTATACAGCGAAACAAAGAGATGTGAATCATGGGTTCTTAAAATAGCACGTAGCGGGCCTGGTCAGTGCTGGGGAACCAGTGCCCGGCAAAGCCCACTCCAGTCAAGTGACTTGTTTTCCCTCTAGGACATCATTTCAAAGAAGAAAATACATAGAGGGCCATGCATGCTGAATGCATCCTACACACAGGATGGGGGTGAGATTTGGAAGTAAAACTGTTCTTATGATGATATATCTAAAGAAGGTGCCCCTCTTCCATGAATTCATTTGTATCCCGATGAAGCTGAATGAAGCATTTTCTCCAGAGATTTTGTTCCCTACAGACTGCTTTGTTATAGGTATCCATAGGCACCTCCATCCTTTTACGAGTCCTTGAAGGTTAAGGTCGTAAGGCCTTTGTATACCAAGACCTTAACCGACATCAAACACAAATTTGTGAAATAGCCTTACACAGGAAACTGAGTTTGAACAAAACCTCTAACAGGAAGTTAGTACAAAAAACCACTGAACATACCCAAGAGTCTACGTAAAAATGAATTAGGTTATTTTACCTCAACTTCCAGTTTTGGGGGAACATGGCAGGGTGAAAAAACTGGTGAACAGCACCAACTGACACAATCGGCAGGACACTGTCAATCAAGCAGGCATCAACCCCACCACGGTCTTATTCACCAGGGGAGAACCGCTAGCTTACACACATGCTGGCATTGACCTCACAGCTATAGCTGTGTACAAACAATCACAGCATTTTACGCTCCGAGGCGCCTCCGAACCCAACAGAATGGCAGTGCAGCCTCATCATGTCTCAGGGACAATCCCCAACAGACACACACTGAGGCAATGGCCAACAGAGAAGTGTCCCACTGCCACCTACCTCAATCACTGAAATCACATCACTAAACATCCTATACATAGTAGTATGTAGCTGAATAGGAACAGCCCTGTGAACAGAGTAGTCTCAGAGGTAGACATAAGTACATGGAAAAAACCTGCGACAGCCTTCATGCGAGTAAAGAAAATGCGCTTCTAGTGACTGCCTTCGTATTAGTATAGAAATCTGGTTGTTGTTACAGCCTTCCTCAGCTTCAGTCCACTTGAACTTTAAAGTCTCGTACAAACAAATTGCTGTCGCGAAATTTAATTTCACAGTTTGGATTCAATTTGTGTTTAGAAGTCGGAGTTTTCAGTCGAGTTGCCAAAGGACTTCGGATGTGATCCAAGAGCAGCATTAGAAGTATGAAATACAGGAGGCACTTATGGTGGTTAGAAGAGATAGTGGTCAGTGGACTTCCTATATGGCATAATACTTCCTACATTTTGCAAAGACAGTGCACTCTGAACGGAATACTGTGACGTTCAGGATGACTTTCTTACCAAAGGCATTTCCGACTGAGAAGTCTAATCACACTAAACAGTTAGTTTGACCTTTGATCTGTGACTAACCACAGAGACCTTTGTAACAAACACCAGCAGTGACAGAAGCCCGGTTGACGTCCCACCTACAGATAAGGAATGTGAATTATGAGAATTTAACAGTGAGATCTGTTCACATCAGGGTGAGACAAGACCAGGGGAAATACTCTCTTTCTGAGGAAGTCAAACAGATCTCACGGCTTTCTCAGTTCAGGGTAAAGAAAGGGGAAGTGGTTGTTGGTGCTGAAGATGAAGCGTGATGAATGAGGGCTGGAGATGGACATAGCCAGACATACGGCTCCATTCAGCTGCATTAATGTGAACACCATTTTGTGTCTCAGATGGCTTTGTACCATGAGCCGGGGGGCTGCGGAAGGGAAGTCCCATTTAAGATGCAACCTTAACACTTAGTCTGGCTCCACTGAGGACGCATCCAGAGTTAGCTGTGTAGCGGATCTTCAGACATCCATCCAGTGGAGACAGACAGTGGCCACTCTGCCTCAGGACACCTGACGCTATCTGCATTTGTGTGCAGATCTGTGGCCAACAGAGGAACACCGTCGAGAGATCGAGTTGCGTTACTCCATAGCTAATCAATAGGTCTGTACCACCCAGCACCCAGCAAGCCGGCACTCATCTCCACTGGCGACTGACCTGTGAATGCAATATGGGCCCTGTGCTGTATGGGGGTCTGTCTGTATCCTATGGGCGGGTAGTTTGGGTTACTGTTCAGCCTGTAGTTAGTGGCCAGAGCATTCACAACAAGGCATAACTCAATAATGCATACAGTGTCTTTTCAGAAAAAAGACAGAAGACATTTGTTTCATATTTAACTTCATTGGAGAGGGTTTCTGCCAGGTAATTGAATAATAACAACATGAATAGTTAGTCAGTGATAGACCATGCTGTGGAGCAGTTAGCAACAGTGATACAGTTACTCTGCAATGTCTGTATGCAACATTGTCACTCTGAACAATCCATCATCATATATCATATTATATCATTATGTGTACAATTGGGTGGGACCTCTGTAAATAGTAAGTCACATTAACCCAATATTGGATTTGATCTTAGTAGCGGCAGCCTAAAGCAGAGACCAGGGCTTCCATTAGCGTGACCAGCAACTGACCAGCCAGCGTGCAGCCTAACTCAGTCAATCACGTTAATCAGCAGCTGTCTCAAACGGATGAAAGCCTATTGACCATTCATTGGAATCAATTTCCTCTGTGAAAAAAAACTATTTCAATAAAGTGTGGAGCAATATACAGTATGTACACAGGCTTCAAACAGCTATTCTATCCTGAAACTCATTTTCAGGGTCCAATCAAATATAACAAGATTGTGAGAATACCACTGATATTTTCAAATACAATCCATCTTTGGGCTTAGTATGGGGTTCTTTGACCTCTTTCATTTACACAGTGGGCAGATTTTTTATGAATATCACAGCAATGTTCTGGCTTTTTAAGCATTGCTCCATTAGAAACCTGCCCACGGCTGAACCTACTTGCCACCCCTGCACTGTCGTTTCAAGGTTTACTTGTCAAATGCACCAAACACCACAGCGTCATCCTGTACAATGTAATGTAGTACACTATTTTAAACCAGGGAAGATATTAATACCAGGGAACATACGGGGCCCTTTAAAGGAATTTGGGAAACAGACAAACTGCCAGTAGCAGACGCAGTAAGATAAGATGCCCTACAGTATAGAGCAACCTGGAAGTCAACAAACCATAGCTGTTATGTAAAAAGTCACCAACCAGCTAGGTCAACACCTGCTAGGTTTAATCACCTGCTCGGGCTTGTTGTCAGTAGAGTTTCAGAACACTAACAAATAGACAGCTTGTAACACCAACATCATTCAACAAGGCACAAACCAACAAATGGTCATGTGAAACCAACCTGTGAACATAGAATGCTATCTGTTGCAAGAGTAGATAACATCAATATCCGTTTCCATAACTATGTGAAAATACGTCTGAAACAGCACACCCGGAAGACATAGCTAGACTGGACAGCTGTGCAATACACATGCCATTAAAAACAGGTCTGCTGGGAGAAATCAGAAAAGACTCACACTTCACTATGAATCAATATAAATATTTAAAGGACATTCTCAGCTCTGTCTCACACACATCACTTCGCCACTTCAGAAGTGTAATATCAGCTACTTAAACCTTCTATAGGCTGTCACAGTCTATAGAATGCTATGACCGCCTACAACAAGGGGCGTGGAATTAGGGAGGGCCGGGGGGACACAATCCCCCAATATTACCGACAGGTCAATGTGACCCCCCCCCAGAAAAGAGTTAAAATCCTGGGATTTATTTACCCCGACTACAACACACTGTAGCCATGGATACAGAGTGAGAGAGAGGGGGGCATTGAAAGACATGGCTCATTATGGATCTACTGTGCACTAAATGTTTTCTGCCAACAAAATGGCTTCTGAAAACAACACAGCATTGTAGGATGGTAGGGAGTAGGCTGGATACAGTACTGTATGGGAGGTCACACAAAATGTCAGGGGAACTACACAATGCAGTTCTGTCCCTCTCCAACTTGGCATTCAAAATGTTGTCCTACTCCCTCTAGTTCATTACTTCAACCATGGCATTCATATACTGAAGGGCTCTGGTTAGAAATACATGCAATACACATTTAACAAGGCATAACTTTACACCTTGTCCTTTATGTCCCACTGAACTAACTACCTTACATGCGCTGGTCAAATAATCCACTGTAGCAGGGGTTTGCTTAGACAGGTTTAGGCTATGCAAATCTCTTAAAATACACCTTGAATCATTATTCCATTCAAATCCAGGAAGTAGATTTTAGTGAGGCAGGGCATGTTAACAATATTGGGAGGGTAAAGAACTTTGTGTTTCTTGGCCAGATGTCACTTATAGGAAGGAAAAACATAGTTTGCAAGTCATCGGTCAGATTAGGGAGGACTGCTGTGTCAGAGAGAGAGGAAATTAAAAAACCTCAAGGAAGAAAGGAAGGGTGGTTAACTTCACCGCAAATAATTGAAAATGTACCATACAGTGAAAAATACTAAATTACAGACCAAACTTTCTCTCGATTTCTAACGCAGTACTTCTGTCGGGTCCCAACAATCGCACTCTGAAGAGAATGTGAGTCCAAACCAACAGCAATGTATTAACAGAAATGTGAGACTATGCCCATCCATCCTTCACATAACATACACAGTGACATCTGTCGCTGACTTTCAGGTTACTAAGTCCAGAGGACAGAACACGCATTTGGAAGCCAGTCTGTTTGCGTTCCCAGTACTTTGGGAACGTTTCTGAGGAGGTCAGGCAGAACGCCTCAAACCCTCGGATTACATCACCATAAACAACCACAAACACAGGGAGAGCTTCCCTCCTCATCTGTTTTAGACAGACTCCCTAAACAGAATCACAACCATAGATCTGGTACGATACAACAGGATGCACGGAGATAAAGCCAGACGCATTAGTTCATGTGCTATGGACAAATTAAGGTGTTTGCGTCTCACATCCTTTTCATGGAATTTATTGCCTAATTTTGATCACTCAAATGTGATTTGATTATAACAGGCTGATTATAATAGACTGCTTTTCTGGGTAACTGGGTAGATTTTAGGTCATCCTCTCATCAAATTAGGGCTGTGCAAGTTATATATATATATATATATATATATATATATATAATCAAATGAATACAGCGTTAGTATTAGACAAATGGTGATAAGTTAAAGATAAAATGATAACATCTGACCAATCACTAGACTTTCTGGTTCCACCCATCTGACCAATCACTAGAAGTTCTGGATCCCCCATGCCAGCCCCTCTCTCTGCGTCCCCTCTACTGACTCCATGTCTTTCATTTCTCTCCCCTCCCCTTGGCTCCAATTGACTGACACCCACCACACACAGGCTTCACATTAATCGGACCACTTATTTCTGTGCATGTCAGATGGCAAACAGAGACAAGTCCAGCAAATTCTCTTTGAAATCCACTTAAAGGGAATATTAACCCTTATTCACATGCAGCCGTATTCTCACTTTTCCGTTTCTGCAGTGGAAAGTGGTCCAAAATCACACTCCTATTATTCTGAATCCCATGTATTACACAATACCATTCATTTTTGATTTGTTGTTATTGTTAAGAAATTATTGGATTATACTGGGTGGACCTGATCTTAAATCAGTAATCCTAGTCTGATATGACCCTGATTTTCCTAAAAGCAAAGGATATTCCTGATGCCGGACTTGTTATTACACCAGTTAGGTTTTCAGAGAAATTAGTCTCTGATGTTCAAACCATAAATATGTAGATACAAATAATGGTAACAGGACTCCTGTCTGACTCAACACCTCTGAACAAGGTCAGGAGGAGGCCACAATGCTGAGTTAGTGTTTCTATATTAGTACAATGCACAATCATACACACTTTCGCCAATTTTAACCTGACTTTCTTCATCACACATTTTTTATAAATCATGTTGTTTTAAAATCTTTCCAATTCAAATCAGACCACAAGATGTTTTGTATTGTCTTCTGTCTAAAACTGTGAATACAATCAGAATTTGGACAAGACCATGATGAATAATAGCACTATGTTGGTAAAAAAGAACTTCAGTAAAGGAAAAACATAAATACAGTGGGGTGGTTCTTCTTAAGTCAGACTATATTAAGTGAAGGTGGCTGACAAAGTCAGTGGTATTTATCATTTTAGCTGGTATTCTGTGCATTTCAAAGGAAAAGGGCAGTGATGTAGTTCCTCAATATGCCAGAAGAGTGTAAGTGAAACCAGAGTCAGTGTTGCCTATAGTCAGGTTATGGAGTCCATGCTGGTAGCAGGTATAAGCAGCACTTTAAACAAACCATATATCCTATATTGAACACATCTTTCAACCAGGGCCCATTGGCACCACACAGTCGTCGACACTACAGTCCAACATGTAAATAATGCAGAGAAATATCAGCACATACAGATACTGAGAAGACACAATGTACATAGTCTACAGTGATTACTGTAGCCGCTACGCATATCAAAATAAACAAGAAACCCAAGGCACAATGCTCCATACACAAGCTATCATCAAAAGCACTAGAAGGGGAAAGCATGCTAAACATCTGATTAAAACAACACTTTACAATATTAAATTATTCTGTGTAAAGGGTGATCAGTAAGACTCAAAGGCATCTGGCTAACAGTAAACAGTAAAATAAAACAAAACACAGTAAAACTGAAAACTGTTGTCATGGGAGCATACGAATACTAAGACAATGACAGAAATATTGTATGACAATAAGCTTTTAGAGTTTATTTGCATTACACGACATAATGAATAGGGTTAAGAAAAGGTTGTTGTTGTAGCTTTACTTACGCCATTGATTCAATAAGCTATTCATATGCATCTGGAGGATGGGTTCAAATGCACTGGCCGTCTGTCAGTACAATACTCAAACCAGATCGGCAGTTGTATAGTCTTTATCCAGAAGCTGGGGAGAACCACATACATGCAACAATGAGCACACAAACACACATTGCACAGTGATACAAGGCAGGGACAAACAGACATTACTTTCATGCAGGCAACATGAGGCCGGCAAGCAATAATTCACAGGCAACCAGTTGCATCCACGTTATCCATGAAGTCAACCCTACAATGACACTAAAATGATCACACACAAATGCTCCGAAAAATAACACATCCATGCTCCAAAAACCAACATGTCCATTACATGTCTGTACATTTCTAACTAAATCTATTTAAATATTACATTTCTACGCAGCATTACAAAAGCAGCCTTCTATGGATGGCAATGTGATATTATTTTTTTTGTATTGTCTAGTATTCACGTCAGGAGTCAATATTAACATTGGACGGAAAACTTTAGGCTACAATCCGTCCTTTCATAGGCCACATCTATCGATTTACGCACATACACACTTGATTGGTATAAATACTAGCCTTACTTACAATATGACAACAGTCCACTCTGAAAAGACCAACGTATTCTCTCCCCCCAAACAAATCTTGTTTCTTTTCTACACAGGATACAGCCGGCAACAAATTCTGAGCGCTGCGCAGTTTCCGTCTAAGCTGTATGGCTCCAGTATCCAACTAACAGCAGTCTCCCCACGCTGAGTTCAGGCTGCACGCGGAGTGGAAACAAGCGTGATGAAACGCATGTTTGACGGGTTGTCTTAGGAACCAACTTCAAATACGTGGGGGCACAACTTAGTCTCACTCCACCCACTCTGCAGTATCAAGCGATCTACAGCACAGCAGCAATGGTTAGTCAGTTGAAATGAAGAATGGAAAAACAGAAGATTAGAAAAAAACGTTGCGTTTAATCAGCAGGTGCAATAAGGAATACGAAGGACATTCTACAAAAAATAAAACATTTGGTTTAAAAAAACAGAACTGGAAAAAGTCATGAGAAAATGTAAACTCCAGTATATTTTTTTATGTTTTATTACATATGGACACATGGATAGCTGAGCTATATTCGACCCAATTCACACAAACATCCCTTTAGAATCACTTATGCTACTCAAATGAAAAGGAAGTCAATTTCCTTAGACAGAAAAAGATAGTAAACCCTTAACTTAACCTTCAAATCAGAAGCACAATAACAGATGCCAGTAATTAGAAAGTAAATGTTCAGTAAATTGGGTGGGTCCTGCCTTCCATAAAGATTATAAACTTGGTCCGGTTTGGTTCTAAGCAATCAGGCCAAGAGCTGATGAAAAGATACTCATAGAAGTCTCTAAAATCCCCAGGGTAGCATCAAGGGATATACAGGCCTCATCATTGTGAAAGTGCACGAGTCAACTGTCACAGAGACTGCACAAAGCTGGCCTACATGGGAGGTCAGGAAAGAAGAAGCTTCTATGGACATTTGCAAGACAACACCTGGATAAAGCCCAGAACAATTGAAACTATGTGCTCTGGACAGATGAGTCAAAGTTGGAGCTTTTTTTATGCATTTCCAGGGCCATGTGTGGCAAAAATGAAACACTGCCTTTTAACACAATAACCTAATACCATCCGTAAAGCATAGAAGCAGTTGCATTATGGTTTGAGGCTGCTTTGCTGCCTCATGGCCAGGCCAACTTGCTATCATGGAGTCAACCATGAATCCCATATTTTACCAGATCATTCTTTAAGAGAATGTGAGGCCATCTTTTAAAAAGCTTAAGCTGAACACACCATTAATCTTACAACAGAACAATGATCTAAAACAAAAAAGGAAATCAACCACAGAACGGCTCAAAATAAAGATATGAAGGTCTACGGAATCAGCAGAAATATAGGCTACACCCATATGTAAAACATGACAAAGTTGAAGCAGTACTTTAATGAACAGTGGGCAAAAGTACCTCCCAGTCTATGTAAGGGTCTGTTACAAGAAACAGCTACATGAAGTCATTTCAGCCAAAGGGAGCTACATCAGCTATGGATGCTAAACGTGTACTTTCTTTTCCCACACTATGAAACTGCATAATCGATGAATACTGCAAAGTATAATCTTTCAGGGTAGTTTGTTAAATTAAGTTAGCATCTGACACTAGTGTTGAAGTGAAGATAACATATCTATGTCCAAAATACATACAAAAAATACTGACATTTTCACATGACTGTTGACACTATTCTAGCTACATCCTTAATCTACAACAATTTTAGTGTTGACATTAAACGTATATAAATGTCCTTTGTTGGGGCACTGTGATGTCAGGGATTGCATGAATATAACAGTGGAGGGAAAAATTTAAATTTTATTGAAAGGCAGAAAACCCCACTTCAAGTGTGGAAAGTAAATAATATCTGAAGGTGTGGTAATGAAATAAATATAACCTGAAAGGGTGGGGGTAATGAATACAAGACGGGGATAGGAAGATTGACATAACAAATAAAGACTGAGGCTTGTTATTTGTGACTGTGTGGTGCTGGTGCTATGGTTGGTGTTTACTGGTCCTACAGCTTGAGTGTTAGCCATCTGCTGCAGGCTGGCTGAGAGAAGCAGGCAGTTGACTTCAATGTTCATGAATCTATTTTTGATCCCACTCACTGACACATCTCTCTGCTGCTAAGATATTCTATCATTTTTGTCATAATTTTACCATTCACCCTGTTATTATCTTCATGTTTTCCTTTTATCTCATTATTTTCACACAGCCATAATGTTAGAGCACCCAATAATTAATATATGTACTGCTATAGCATCCAATATCAGTTAAAATAACAAGATTAATCAGAAGTATGGCTTGTTGTACAACTATTTTTATTGCAGGCTATAAATATGCATTGTAATACGTGTTCAATGAATTTCATGAAATAGTATGTTCAATTATTTAAAGGCACTACAATTGAAAAAAAATACAAATAATTTATTTTCCACCTCATTGCAGGAAAGTGGGTGAACTATGCCACCAGCTGTCTAAGAAGTGGAACAACAAGTCTTTGCTTAGTTTGGCATGTTAACATCTCATAAAACTACAAGTAGGTGGAATATTACCAAATGTCAAATACAGAATCCTGAATATGAGATCATAGAACATTGCACATCTCCATGCACATTGTGTGAACATAGGAGCACACAAATTCATCTGAACTGGACTGGTATAAGACATCAACAGGTGAGATGGCCGTCCTGGAAGTCACCCCAGATTTCCAAAAGCTCCTGTGGTTTAAATCCTGTGACGATGACTCGTGTGGCGTACGTACAACGCTCATAATCCAAGCGACGGATCTCGAACAGGTTCCTGGGCGGAAAGAACGTTTGGGCATACACAGGCTGGACACCTAACACTCTCAGGCACAACCCCACAAAGACATCCTCCAAGGGGATGGGTCTCACAAACCTGGATGCTAATGAGATCCTGTGGGCCAGATCGATAGAGAAGACATATCCTGCCCCAGAAACATATGGGGGAAACGTGTCTTCTGGGTAAATGTCCTTAGACAGATGCCATTTACTGTTTGAATCCCTCCGAGGCCTGCCGTCACTGATGACTGAGCCTGTGATGTACTTATGCCTGACTGAGCCGCCAACTAACAGCCGATTGACTAGGTAAAACACATTGACAAAAATGTCAGCGTCCACCTTCATGGCATAAGACGCCTTCTGGCAATGGGTGGCGAGCCAATTCATGATCATCATGGTCTTGATGGTCAGGTTCTGGTAGCGGTCCTGGAAGTCCATCTGGATGATGTCAGCGTTTTCTCTGCTCTCTCTCTCGAGGTCCTGCTGTATGTGGGAGTGATGGCCCTCCTCAGGCAGACCCACGTAGAACAGAGTAAGGATGTCCACATTAGGCATGAGTCCTGGTGCACCCCATGTCTTTCTGATAGCAGCCCTCGACAAACCATCACTGGGTGCCACTGGAACCATCAACACCAAGAAGGGGCTTCGGTCCTTACATACAGATGCCTGGTTAAAAACATATTTGTAGCTTTCTGGGGAGATTACCTTGTAAAGTTCCAGTGATAGCGGACTTGTTGTTGTCTTGGGTGGAGCATATTTGTTCAGTAAAATGTTGACTAACAACGTGAGTACACCTGCAATGATGAAGAACTTCACTAACCTCCAGTATGACGATTTCAGCATTGCTAAGAAAATACAACACATATGTCGGATCGGATTTTAATTCCTACATATTAATCCAAAATGTTGTAGTTTTCCTGTATTTAGATGTACCTAAAAGAAAAAGAAGTCACGGCGTCGAACAGTTCGAGCAGGAGGCATATATCATGGATGTGGTTTCACGTTGCCACTCCTTGCCCAACTGCTAACAGGAAATTGCTTTTCATCTTACTAAGAGCTTCACATATCACATAGCCCGTCTAAGCAGCAGGTCAAACTAGAATTGTCAGTGTGATGTTGCTCTGAGCTTTTACGCTTCCCTTGCGTCACTGATCCATGTAATTAGATGCCTGTGATATAATACTCCATAGAATCTTAGGAAATCTTCTTTCTTGATAGTTTTAAAGATTTTTAGACCCTCGAGCATGTGATCGGCTCTTGGGAAAGTATGGAGAGTGGGAGGAGTTGCCCCTTCGTTCAGAGAGCTGATAGGCCACTTGTGTGTCCCGGAGAGCTTCCTCCTCGGGATTTTACTATACATAGTCATTACAGTGAGCCGGTCGAACGGTTTGCTGTTCACCGCAGGCTCAGTTTAACCCTCTATTTCGATTACATTTAAAACCGGTTCGGTTTGAGGTAACGTTTCTTAACTAGACCTAAAAAAAATACTTGCCAATAAAGTTGACATATTGTGCATAAGAAATGAGATATTAGAACCGGTTTTGCGGACGCCAATATCTTTTCAAGAACCAGGATTTATCTTTGTTCGCGATACTGGCCCAAAAAAAGAAGCTACATGAGCGGATGGCCCTCTGGCAATTCTGTCAAGTGCCTGAGGGACTTTCACGTCTTTTGTTGTGATGAGCTTGTTTATATTTTTTTAGGGAATTGCGGCATCTGGAGTAGTGATTGAGACCGATGATTGCTCTGTATAGTAGCCAAGAAATATGGTCACTTTAGAGGACAATTTTTTTCACCCTCATGATATGTTCCCATATTCCAGGATGATATCCCTTACGCACTGTTAAACTAATTCATCAGATAATGTATGAACACCAGGATGATGTCAAACGCATGCCATGGCATCCGCAATTAAATCTGAACCCCATTGAACCTTTTATGGGCATTTCTGGAATGCAGATTGTGAAATAGGTTTCATCCCTCAAATAATTGGATTCTTTTTTTGAAGAATGGGGCAATATCCCAGTTCAGGACCTGTACGACAGCATTCCAGAAGGAAGATTCCAGACCTGATACCACAGAAAAAGTTGGGACTTTCAGTGAAATGCTAATAAAAACAGATCACAATCATCATTCAGCCCTATTATTGAAAATAGTATAAAGACAACATATCAAACATTAAATCTGAAATTGTATTGTTTTTAGAAAAAAATACATGCCCCTTTAGAATTTAATGCCAGCAACATGTTTCAAAAGAGTTGGGACAGGGGCATGTTTACCACTGTGCTGCATTACCTCTTTTAAAGATACTCTGTAAGTGTTTGGGAGAAAAACAATTGCTGCAGTTTTGAAATGTTTTCCCATTATTGCTTGATATCGGATTCCAGCTGCTCAAGAGTTCGGGGTCTCCTTTGTTGTATATTCACAATGCGTCAAATGTTTTCAATGGGTGTTGGATTGCAGGCAGGTCAGTTTAACACCCAGACTCTTCTACTATGAGCTATGCTGTGAATGTGGTTTGGCATAAGCAAGGCCTTCCCTGAAAAGACATCATCTGAATGGCAGCAAACTGTATATTGCCGCAAAACCCGGATATATTGTTAAGCATTAATGGTGCCTTCACAGATGCGCAAATCACCCATGCCATGCGCACTAATGCATCCCATTACCATCACAGTTGCTGGCTTTTGAACTGTGCACTGATATCAAGCCGGATGGTCGTTCTCTTCAACCTGGTGGAGCAGCGTCCATGATTCTCAAAAGTAATTTTGAATTTTGATTTGTCAGGCCACAGGATAGTTTTCCACTTCATTTCAGTCCATTTTAAATGTGTTTTGGCCCAGAGAAGGTGGCAGCGTTTCTGGATATTGCTATTGTATGATATATTTTTGCATGGTAGAGATTTTACTTGCAATTGTTTTTCTATACATTATACATACTGTCCCAACTTCTTGGAACAAGGTTGTAGATTAGATTTTACAGCTAAGAATAAAAAAAAAAACGTTTTATGCTAATAATACTTTTATAAAACACATTGATTATTTGTTTTTTTTCTCCTTTAATATGACATGCCTGAAATATCCAATACAGATTTTGTAATATCTTAATCAGATGTTTTAAAAAAAAATCCCAATTGTCTTTCCTACTACATTTCCTAAACCAACATGATATGTTTGAAATGGAACAGCCAAAAAGAAGGGTTTTGTTAGTATATAATAACTTTTGAAGTAACTAATGCAATTTTTATCCTATAACTTGCAGATGAGCTCAGGTAATGACTGATGAGAACAGCAGGCCAATGGAGCACATACAACAGCTGTGGACACAGGCCACAGGTAAGAAAGAGGATGATTTAGTTGAGCAAGTCCAAAAGAAACCAAAAACTACTGTAATTGAGCACTTGTAGTATTTGCCGTGGTAGGTAGAATTTGCGAGTCACCTGCATGCATTTATAATGGATTTTGGTCTTACATATCATTCATATGACATCTGGACTAAATATAATTCACCTTTTGTCTCCCAGTTATCTTGCTCATTAATAAAACTGTGGCTGCACACTTTAATCTCTCCCTCAGTGTTCTCTAGTCGACGGGGAGTGTCTTTCTGGTTGGAACAGAGTTGCTTTCTATAACCAGGCCCCGCCAGCCCTTACGTTATAAAGATAACTAAAAGATAACTATAAAGAAACTTCAAAATACAAAGATGCATCTATGAATCTATAATCCACACTTGCATTCCAATTTGGGTCTAATCAGGGTCTATTCAGATTGATATTGCAGCCCGGTGTGGCCTGGAGTATATGGAAGGACAGAATATATGGAAGGACGCACCACAACAAAAAATCTGCTAGTAGCTATAACATCGTGTGTGTAAGATTATGGAGTGCATGATTACAGAGAGTTGACTTTGCCTTTTGGAGAAGGGGACAAGTTACATCATGTTGATGGAATGGGTGCTAATTGAGCTCAGGGGGCGGAGAATACGACTGTGTAACACTGTGTGACGACTACGCCATCTACTGCCCATCCTCCCCCTGCAGGAGGCAGGCTTCGGCGTTCGACGTCACCGGCCTTCTGACACCATCGCACATCTCATCAACTCATTGCACCTGTTGTCTCGTCCAGCGCACCTGTTCATCATCCAGTCATTCCCCTCAGTACATATGTTCCCACTACTCCCTTTGTCTTTGTGTGTTATTGTCTCACTGCAATGAGCATTGTCAAGCTCCATATTAAATGAGTACAGATCAACTGACTCCGCTATCCGCTCCTTCTTGCTCCTCCTGACACACTGTTTGGAGAGTCGATTCAGGCGAGTGTGGGAACATCTCTGTCGATACGCAACTTAGTGGAGAATGGTAACCCACAGGGTTGCGTGATTAACCCTGTCCTGTTCTCAATCAGCTGCAAGCAAATATTGGCAGGTCTCTATTTGCAGGTGAGGGATCCTTATGAAAGAGGTTAAGAAAGATACAATACATAGTCAGGAAGGTAGCATAAGCTATTGAGGAGGTGGAGCAGTGGGCAGGAAGTTATTGAGAAGTTGGAGCAGTGGGTAGGACGTTACAGGAAGTTATTGAGAAGGTGGAGCAGAGGACAGGATGTTATTGAGAAGGTGGAGCAGTGCCCAGGAAGTTATTGAGATGGAGCTGTGTTAGTGAGGTGGGGTTGTATGTTCTGTCTCCAAAGGCGCTTTCCCCATTATTCACAGCGGCTCCACATTCCTTTGTCCACCATGGGACCACACAGTGTTCTCCACCAGGAAGGTGGTGAGAGATGAGGATGTGCAGGAGAAACATGGGAGAGGGCATCAGCCTTCTGGTTCCATTCCAGTGTATTTTGAGACTAGGATGACTTGAGTGGAACACACTGAGAGACTGACTGGAAAGTGGAAGGAAGTCCCGAATGTGAGGAGCTGTATGTCATTGATGGAGTGGAGATCCAGGGACAATGTATGTAGTGCTTATTTGATCTCAGAAAGAACATGTCATATGTCATACAGGCATAAGGCCTCTGGATTCGTACTAAGGCCTTTTGAACCTCCTGGTGTCAGCACTACGGGTGAAGATGGGGGCGATGCTAGTTTTGAATAGGAGACAGCAGCTTGCAACTACTGGATCGACTTCGAGGGTCTAACCGAACAAAAAGGGGTGCGACAGGCATGCTGGGAAATAGGTTTGTGAGGTCGGGTGATTCCCAGGATAGGGAGAGTGGACTGATTAATAGTCTTTCTTCAGAGGGCCTTGGAATGGTGTTTTGGACCCTCCGAATTAACTATGTAATGCTTTTATAATAATTTGTACTTGGTTTTGTTCACTTGATTAATATTTTAGCCATTTTATGTGATTGTAAACTTAGGGGTGTTCTAACATTTTCCACATCAGGTAATTGCTTTTCTGTTAATTTTAATTGCAAAATGGTTTCAATGTTAAAGTTTTTTGTGTGTTTGGGTTGCCTTTGTCAATGAATGTGTTTAGAATTTAGCTCAAATTTCCATGTGTATAAATAATAAAATAAAATGTATATTTCCAGGGAGGAACTTACCTTGTTACATGACATTAATGACTATTATACATGAGATTTTAATTGTTTAATAAATTGGCATTCGTAGATTGATGGTATAAACAAGTAATCAATATAAATCTGAGCTGAAAGAAAGTGAACTGAATAATTTCTGAAGGTATTGTATGTTATGTTTATTGGAAATGCATGAGGCAAATGCCACATCAACCACTTTTCTTTCTTTATTTTGTGAAATAAAACCTTGATAGTTTGTTGTACTGATATCATTAATCTGGTAGGCCTCGGATAGAAAACCGTTGCCTTGGAAGCTCCTAGAAATTCTATCATGTTATAATAGGCCTATGCGTCTTACCATAAAGTTAATCTGATTTACCTAGGTAATCTAGTTAAACTAATCTAATTCAGGTCCTGTGACAAAGCCAGTATTTTCAGGGCCATGGTCATGATTCCCATTTGTGCCGACTCCAAATTACCCAAGTCCAAATCACAGTATGAAAAGTAAAAAAATCGATTTACAACGTTACCTTACTCATTTTTCATTAGACAGTATGAAAGACTCTTAATTTTTAAACAAACGTTGTTTTAATATGGGTTACAGAGAAACATGTGTTGTTCACCCAGCAATAAACAAACAATAATTGAAAACCCAAAAAAGAAAATAGAAACTTAATTTACATGGGAATTCCATAGGGAGGGAGGGGTTAGGGGGCAGTGGTATCATCTCCTGGAATTGAATGGTGGGATAAAAAGGAAAGAAGAGGGTCATTAAAATGATTGCAGTGAATTTGGGTCTGCCCAAATAGATTTTTCTCAACATATCAAGTGAATGCTCAGACCATACAATGTCAATTGGAATTGGCCATTAGCATTTTTTAGCATTCAGATTTCTTTGTAAATCACATTACTCTCTGACTCTTCTTGCATCAATATACGTATTTCACATTTCACTAAAATGTAACAATCAGCCATCATTTTATTATTTAATAGTAGGTCCTGCCCTGGATTTATAAAGGAAAACAAAACAAGTCAAACACGACATGGCATTTTTCTCTAAATCTGATAGCTAATGCATGAAAGCTGGGGGAAAAGGAGTAGGTCAGGTACTTATGTTAAAGACAGTTGCACAGTACCTGCATGGCCCACACAATCAATGGAAACACAAGTCATCATCCAGGTATGTGTGTCTGTGTGATCGAAGCAGATTTCTTATATTCAGAATGTCATTTATTTTGCCTGTATCATTTCAGTTGGCAGGGTATGGTAAACAAGGGACATTAGGAGAGGGAGGATACAGTATGAGTCACACAGACCAATGAATGACAACATAGGACTTTCTTTGTGAGCTCTATGAGCTCTCCACTTGACATTTAAATGTGTTGTGCGGTTTATGATCAATAACGTCGATTCATTCTAGATGTGCTCTTGTTATTCAAAGAATACAATTGATAGAATCCAGTTTAAAAGTTACCAGTATTAGTGAAGAAGCCCTGTCGCTAAAACAAGACCAGATGTATGTAAACAGCCACGCCCCTCCTTGTCACTCTGATGAGCTACCGTGTCTGGAGAGGGACACCATAGAGACAGGACCTTAATCTACATGTTAATGCATCAGACCAGACCTAAATACACCCATCCTCTTAGTGGTGTACCACTTGCGAAAGTGACAAGAAAGAAACAAATCATTTATACTCAGGTCTTGTGGATTATGCTCTCTTTGGTGCATGTATAATCTGTGTGGGCTTGGTTTATGGCGTATACATTTTTGTCCCATCAGTTTGTGCTGACAGCACACAGCCATTTTGCTGTTGGATTGTGGGTTTTGTAGTGACTTTGACTGTATTGTGTGAGTGAGCAGGAGGAGGGGTGTAGTTCAAGGTGGCTGGGCTCTTGGCAGTGGCTTTGGTAGCTGCAGGGAGGTTTGAGTTGTGTCCCATATTTTAACCTATTCCCTAGTTAGTGCACTATTTTTGACCAGGGCCCAAAAGCAGTGCACTAAACAGGAAACATAGTGCCATTTGGGGTGCAGCCCTGGAATCAGCAGGGCCAGAGGATGGAGGATGGGTTCAGGGGTGATGAAACGGAACGATGAGGAGAGGACTCGAAACCCGCAGATTGGTTGGCTCGTTTACGATCGTTTCCGCCTTCCCTCAAAGTTCCTGAAGTTGGATGGCCTGATCTTCATCTCTGCGAACTCAATGGAGTGCTCATGGCCTTTCCAATGGAACCAGTTGACTCCCTGTTGGGCACAGTAATATTTCCAGTTACAGATTATATTTTTATCATGAATACCTTGTACACTTTTATATTCATACAGTCACCTGTATGAATATAAACATATCAGTCTACGGTCTCATGCTACATTACAGGAATATTTTTTAAATATGGATCAAGAAAAGTGTTTTTCTGCCTACCTTGCTGTGACTATCATCTCCATATCGTCCCATAAGGTTCACACGATGGCAGTTCTTATACCAGAAGGCACCCTTGTAGGACAGGGCACAGTTGGTGACGGCAATGTCATTGTCATGATCGTAGGTTGAGAATGGGCGGCCATGGTGGTAGGTCATTGAGTCACCTACAGAGGGCATCAAAATGAAGAAGTTAGCCAAAAAACAGCACAATCAGGCTTAAAAGAGGGCTTTGAATTCATGCTGTCATACACATTGACTCTGCCAAGTATATGGTTATTTGTATTTGGCTTGAACTACAATCCCATACATTTTGTAGCTACTTTAGAGGGCTTCATTTTGTATTTAAATATCTAGAGCTTATAGTGAGTATGGAAGACAAGTGTTCCAACTGTACACAAGCTGGATTATTTGCAGATACCTCTTTTTTACAATACCTAAGAACCACTTTTTCCACAAAGGCACCAGCTGGACTCCTGTCTCCCGTCCACACAAGCTCAGAGACCTTCCAAATGGCACTACTTTTGGGAGGAGCCTTTGACTTTGTACAATGTACCTGCGGTGCCACTGTAGCCTCCAACATGGACCTTGTAGCGACTGCGGGGCTCAGAGATGGAGAACTTGTCATACTGGGCATAGGCTACTTCTCCCTTGTCTCTGAGGTCCACACGAAGTTCATACTGCCCTGCAGCTGTGATCTTATGGAGGTTTGACAGACCTGCGGAGAAAAATACATACATTCTAGTGGATGTGTTTGAAAAGGAATTTTCTCTGTGGAGTTTAAAACAACATCTTTTTTAAAAGATCAACGGTACACGACGGGAGTTAAACCTGTGCTGTGTTGCTGTGTTTGGAGATATTTTACATTAGTATGATCATACCAAGCCAGAATTCGTCGTTCATGTCACCAAAGCCGGCAGTGTAGTTCCTCCAGTTGCGGAAGAACTCTAGTTTACCACTTTGGCGCCGGACAAACACCTGTCCAGGATAGGGACAAGCTGTCAGCTCACTTTTTCTACCATCCTATAGAATAAAAACTACTACAATACGTTCAATACAATTAGTTATATAATTGCTTCTGAATTGCAGTCAACTTTTCTAGTCATAACCCAATTTAAGACATTGTTTCACTGGACGTGTTAGCAAGTGGTGTTGTACAGAATACTTACAATCCATCCCCCTCCATCTGTAGCCATGTCACAGTAGACCTGGATGGGTTGGCTCTCATCTCCACCCAGGTAGATGGTGTAGATACCGGAGGTTGTGTCTCCATTCAGCAAGGCCTGGGAGCAGTCCTTGGGGTGTTTGTACAGCACACCAACTACACAAACACGTTTAGTTACTGAACCGCTGAGGTCATAAATAAACGATCTGAGATGATCATGGCGGTAGGTGAACAGAGCAGAGGCACCACAGAGAGCTACCACAAAGACTCTGGCATCCCTGTGCTAAAACACTTACTGGTGACAAAGACAGTGGTGATGACTCTGCTCCTCTTGGGCCCAGCGATTGCCTGCAGTCTGACTGAGTACTCAGTGGAGGCACTCAGCTGGGCAAGGTTGTATGAGGTGGCTGTAGGGCTCAGAACAACTTCCTGTTGGAACCGCAGAGCAGTAAGAACACATGACAGAGATACATAATAACTCATATCGTGCTTAGTGACAGTCTACACAACCCACTGGCAGTCTTCACATTTTGCTGCCTTTAAGGTGATACACATGGGATCTTGCCATGTGTTGAATTAGAAGAGAAGTATGCTTCATTCGAATAAAATCTCCCCTCCCCTGCTCCATATCACTTATCCTTTGCGGTATGTCAGTGTGTGTGTGTGTGTGTGTGTGTGTGTGTGTGTGTGTGTGTATACACAACATTCATGATATGCAGTCAGCCTGCTGAGAATAGAGGCTGGAATAGATTAGCTAATGTCTGGAATGGATTTTGTTCCTTCGGTTCCACAGCAGACTTCCACTGACCCGGATTGTGCCGTCAGATGACTGGAAGCTGAGGATGTAGCCGGTGATGTCGGCGCGCGGGGCCTTCCAGGTCAACATGGCGTTCTCAGTCTGGATGTTACTGGCTGCCAGGTCCTGCGGGGCATCCACGTCTACGAAAGAGAGCACAGTTCACACAGAGTCCTCCATCTTTTCTTCAACCCGGTTCAGGTTGTAATGGCAGAGAGTGTTCTTGGTCTGGGCCCTCCAGGTCACTTACCGGTGGTGAACTCTATTGTGGTAGCAGCGCTTTTGGCGGCTGCTCTCACGGCATAGACCTTGACGGTGTAGTGGGTGGCAGGGGTCAACGAGGTCATGTCAAACTCCACAATGTTCCCAGACACTCTCTCCATCACTGGGGCCACTAAACACAGGACATACAGAGACAGTGAGGACAGGAGAGGATTTAGATACAGATAGAGAAAATGTTTCCTTACAGTAAAAATGAAGAGACATTAAAGTATCCTAACAGTAAGAACCAGATAGAGAAAATAAAGTTTGATTACACTAAGGACCCCTTATAAAAAGTAGAGTATGATTACACTAAGGAACAATTATAGACAGTAGAGTATGATTACAGTTAAGACCAGTCATAAATAGTAGAGTATGATTACAATTAAGACCAGTCATAGACAGTAGAGTATTATTACACTAAGGAACAATTATAGACAGTAGAGTATGATTACAGTAAAGACCAGTCATAAACAGTAGAGTATGATTACAATTAAGACCAGTCATAGACAGTAGAGTATTATTACAGTAAGGAACATATAGAGGACAGTCGTATACAGTAGTGTACATCCAGATGGTGTGTGCTTTACTGTACCGGTGTCTGCACTGTAGGTGATCACATATCCATCTACTGTGGCGATGGCTGGCTGCCAGTGGATCAGAGCCTTGGTGTCTGTGATGTTGACTGCAGTCAGGCCACGGGGCTTGTCCAGAGCTGGCACACACAACACAAACACACACTCACAATGAGGTACACTATGACCAGAACCACATCAGACACCTCCCCAAGGATATACTGTAGCCATTGTCTGCTGGGACTGCCCACTCCCAGCCATGTTCCATCTGTAAACCAAGAACAAAGGGCTGCAATCTCAGCCTTTAGAGATGGATTGCCACCATACTGAAGCCTGATGCTTAGTTACAGTGAATGAATACAACTGTTTCCACAGAGCATATAAAGACAAACCTACCTTTGATCTGATGATGTCTGAACTCTGTTTATAATGTCTTGCGTAAACATAAACCAAACTGGTATCCTTTTCTCATTTTGGCCTCCTGCTTTTGACCCAGGGCCAATGGGGCTTGGTTTCTGGTCAAAAGTAGGGTGCTGTATAAGTGGGTACCAATTGGGAAGGAGCCTGTGAACAGTGCTGGTGTAATCCTCACCTGTGGTGACACTGCCAGAGCCTGGCTCACTCTCCTTCTGTCCCTTCACAGAGATGATGGCCACCTGGTAGGTCACTCCGGGGGTCAGGTTGGACAGAACGGTCTGAGACTCTGTCCCAGCCAGTGTCAAAGTCTTGGGAGAGCCTGGAAGGTCATGGAATGATTTGGAAGGTCATATGTTGGATGCTGTATAAGCGTTTATTTCCTAGGGTGTAATGTAGTAAGGCTATACATGTAGTGATGTGCAATAGTAAGCCATGTGTGAAGTAGTTACCTAACAAAGATGAATTAAAAGATGGGAATTTCAATTGTGTTGCTATTCTTTATTGATCTTTAAAAGGCTTTCGATACAGTTTATTTTTCCATCTTGCTGAAGAAGTGGACACTAGCTTAGTTTCTGGATAACCTAAGCGATTGAACTCGTAACAAATTAGTGTTACAGTTTTTCTCGATGGCTTACAAGCATCGAACAATACAGAAGTTACATTAACAAAACTCTTCACGCAGTCAGCAAAACAGAAGTGTATGTGAACCAAACTGGGAATCATTTCACATTGCCTGAACACATTCCCCAAAACCCATGAACTCTTTTCTCATTCTTACTTCACCACATACAAAAAATATATTCACAGCATGTTTTCTCAAACGCTTACACACTTTTCTCCAAACTGTTAAAAACACATTGATGACAACTGTTTTCATTTCTACAGTAACCAGATTGAAATATAAAGAAAATGGTAAATGTTTCATATTTGTTTGAAAATGTTAATATTGTTAGAATATTTAGTCAATCCAAACACAGTTGATTGCAGTTTCAACTGAAAACCGACCCAAGTGTGGTACACTGTACCCTTTGAGAGAAACGGCAAATCTGTGAAAGAAGTCTGGTTCTTTCACAGGTAAGATGTCTGTTCAATAACTAAACAGGGTATATACTGTACACATCTACGCATAATGTAGAGTACTGTAAAACCATGGATTTACTGTTTTTTACAAAGTAATGGAGATGGAAGCCAGTCAAACTGCACATAAATGCATCTTTGTGGGTGAAGCTGGATTCAACCTGGCAAAAATCAGGGGAAGAAATGTGATTGGTCAGACAGCCACCGTGGATGTCCCAGGCCAGAGAGGAGCAAACATCGCAATGTGTGCAGCACTGTCCGTTGATGGTTTGCTGTTACACAAACCATTCATTGGCCCCTACAATACAGAGAGACTAGTGATTGTTGATGTTTGTTATTATTGCAGGCCTGGAATTTGGGGAAAGTGGTTTTTGTTTGATTTATTTTTCAAAAGTAGAATTTACTATATACAAATATATAGAAAGAATAAAGGATATTCCTTCAAATTGCAGCATTTCTGATTCATTCTTGTTCCATATTCAGTAGTCAGGTAGTTTTCTTATTCTATGATCAAATACGTTTCTGAGTGAGGATATGTAATGCTGTTGTTAGTGTCTTTTAGGTCAGTGTGTTATGAGTGATAATGTGTGTTTCTGAGTGAGGATATGTAATGCTCCCTGTTGTTAGTGTTTTTTAGGTCAGTGTGTTATGAGTGATAATGTGTGTTTCTGAGTGAGGATTGTTGCCAGTGTTTTGGTTGAACAAGCTTGTTTTGAAACATGTATGTTTTTTGGTGGTTTTAGTGAGTTTTAGGGGTGAGATTAACTGTTTTGCAACGATGCAGGTTGGTAATACACACTGTGTGAAGAGTTTTGTTATTGTGGTTTCAGTTTTGACCGAAGCCTGTAAGCAATCAAGAAAAACTATAAACCTGAATTTCTTGTAGTCACAAATGAATTACCCAGGGTTCAAGTTTGGATCCTTTGTGGTTCATATTGTATATAAATTAGATCTATAAAATCTGTCTCTGTGAAGGACTGTAATTTTCAGCTGTACCGTATGCTGCCACTCTAAGCATTTTCACACCTGCACTTTGATTTCCAATTACTGCAACCGTCATGTATGGAATTGAAGTTAATTGCAAATATAACAAAGTATGTACTATTCTCTAGGTCCGTCAATCTACAATTGGATCTTAAAATTGCTACCCTGGACGGTTTTGTTACAAAAAGTATAAAACGTATTTGGTTAGATTACAATCTTTTCTTTAAAAACACATTGCTGAGTTGGCAAAGAAGCTCAAGATTAAAATCGGTTTCTTTAATAGAAACAAATGATATCTGTCATCTCAGCATAGAAATGAAATTGTTTGAAAGGCAACATTCATGTCAGTGCTAGATGATGGTGATGTGTTATATATGCACCATCAGCACCACTATTAGAACCTCTGGAAGCAGCCCATGCAGCTTGGTGTCTTACTTGTGCAGACTTTCGCACACATCAATGTCTATTATACAGGGACTGCCTGAATTCTTGAAAGTTCAGATTGGTTGATGTTTTCATAACTAAAAAAACAGCAGGTATCAAACACACTCTCAGGACTGACTGGTCCTAGATGCACTGCATGCTTATTCAGAGTTAGGTAACACTACTAAACCCCAATTCATGGAATGTCTTGCAGAGTAACCTTAAGCTAAATGTTCTAGTGCTTATAAGTCAATTCAAAAATGTTATCATCTCTAAAAGAGAACTAGGTTTCAGCTTGATTTCTCAGTGTAAATAAAGACATACAATTATAATAAAACTGCCATGTCCTGTCAATGAGACAGAACAGCCAGTAGAGGGCACACTAATACTAGTTTACAGTAGATTTCCACAGGAAATACAACAAGAAAGAAAACCATATTATTGACTTTTATGAACATACATACCAATGGCTTCTGTCAGGTTTAGTAGGAAATGTGTGTATTGTGTATATCAGTATGTACTCACCTCCCTGAGCAGGGACGTAGGTGACACGGTAGCTGTCCACTCGTGCCCTGGGGATTGTCCAGTGTACGGTGGCAGAGGTGTCAGTGACATCAGAGAAACGGATGCCATTGGGTGTGCCCAAGTCTGGCATAGGATTACACAAGTACAGAGGACAACGCAAAGAGTAGAGAGTTAGTTAAAGTCTCAGTGGGCAGTTTTCTGTTTGTAGGAGTCTTGTCATGACCACAAATCATCACACCTCTCAATAAACAACACTTACAAAAAATGGTAAAACAAAACATGTACATTGAAAACACATCCTTAAAGCATTCCGAAAGATGCTATCACTGAATACATACTTAAGATCATATTAAATGCATTCACGTTCCAGAAAACACCAGACTGTTGGCTATTTTAATGTGAGCTGATACACAGCATTGAGAACCACCAGTGAAAGTAGAGAATGGAGACAGACTGAAACAAAGAGGCCATGGCACCCAGCATCTGTTGTCAGCGCTGAGCCATAATATCTCGCGTGACAGACACGACACAGGGAGATTAACTTGCCCCCATTTCAGGAACACAAAAGTGAAGGGCCATGGCCATCGGACCCAAGAGTGAAGCCATACCCCCAGGGAAGGCTGGGGTCGGCCAGAGAGATAGAAAGAGAGACCCATTCAGACAGTCAACACAGACAGACAGAAAGAAACACACAAACACAAACACAGGCAGGCAGACAGCCTCCCCTTTATGGTTTAAAGTCAATTAGACAAACTCCAGCAGTTCCAGCTAGACAGCTAAAGACAACATTGGAAACAACTAGAGACAAAAAATGGCGAAATGAAGATTTGAGAATATCTGAGCAGTTCCCTAGACAACTGAATGAGAGTCCATCAAATGCTATGTTAACAGACAGACAGACACTGGCGCTGGTTTTAGATGAATGCTGCTAGATGAGTCAACTGGGACCACTCACTAGTGCTGACTATGTTTCATTCAGTAAAAGTTTGACAACCTTTCATATCCATTAAACAGACTTAATATCCTTCATTTGCAATGTTATATGATTATAATTATACCAGATTGCTGCCTTGAATAATGTTATCAGGTTAGTAAACAAATATGAATTTAGACCATTACGACTGTGTTTCCATGCTGTTAGGAGTGACATTTCAGACAAAATAAAACAAAACGTACAACATTAATAGAAGCTGACATGTAATTAATACATTTCTTTAAAAATCGACCCAGCAGCTGACATTGCTGATGTGGAGTCGTAGCGTATACCTGTTTTTGCCACCCCGGAAATAGAATCGGAACGCCGTCCAGAAATGACCCCATAGAGGTTAATTTGGTACTCTGTGTCGTCAAATAGCTGAGTGAGCACTGTGGTTCTCTTCTCGCCGGGCACGACCACCTCTAGCGGAGAAGCTAGGCTGTTGCTAATATCTCTGATAATAATGACAAAACTATCAAACAGGCCCTCTTCAGCTGACCAGGCCAGTTTACAGCTGTCTGGGGTGATGTCAGAGATCTTGAGATGTTCGATGATGGGTTCAGCTTCTGGTGATAAGGAAAGACATTTTGGTCCTCTTTAGATCTTTAGGAAGTGTTTATGGAGATTACAGAAGATCAGGTGGTGACAATTATTCCATATCTATGGTAGTTATGATCCACATCAATTTCATACGAGTCAAAGAAGAAGAATAGGATGAGAAGAAGAGCAGATACAGTAAATAGCCCATCCTGTTCAAAAGGAAGAGGTTATTCCCTCAAATTGTATACATTTTCAAGTTTAAATTATCTTTCCTCAGTAGTCATTGTGTCAGGTATATGAGAAGTGTTTACACCACTTAGAATCAGAATGGGTTTTGACACAATCATACATGAGTGGAAAGCCTTAATGAACCGTATTTTGCTGTTACAGACACTGTGGTGAATATGGTGGGAAAGACATGGATTGTATCGGTGCAGAGAGGCACATAGTTGAACAGCATTCTTGATTGAATCCAAGCCTCGGTGTGTTGATGCTATGACTGCAATAGAGCCTTTATGTGACGTGTCCCCACAATCCATGCTACACTGACATGAAAGTGGCCTGGGTTGACTAACTCTGGGGCTACTACGCCAGCGCCGCCGGACTTGGCGTTCGCAGCTTTCTAGAAGTCGACCATGTTAGCTAGTCATTAACAGCAGTTGATAATGGCTGTGGATGAGTGGAGCTGAGCCAGCAGGCGTCAACAGCTGTGGGAGGAAGTGAGCTCTGCAGCAGTCAGAGAGACACAGGATGTGTTAACAGACCGCCTGCACTGCACCGTACAAACAGCAGCTCGTTAAACCACACAGCCACCGACCAATAGAAGACGGCCAGTCTCAGCTGAGGGCCGTGGCGGATGCTGCTACGGAGACCGCGAAACACACTCTAGAAAAGGGCCGCGGCGCACTGGCCTTGAAAGGGGACCCCCGTTGATTTTGTTGTTCTCAGTCATGTTAATTTATCATGGCATTAGTCCCCTCTAAATGTGGACATCAGATATAAAATCAGAAGGAAAACTCTCCGTCCCATGGCAAAATGGGAAATATAAAAAATATCCTAAATGAGTAGAATTCTATGAGCGTTGTTGTACCGTTGATCAATGTTTTTTGACGCATTTTCGCAGAATGGGTAGAACTGCATTCTCTTTGCCCAAGAGGCGGTCACCTAAAATGATTTTGATATGAGATGGGGGGGACCCCCAAGCCAAATACCACTTAGGGTCATAACATTTCTAGGCTGGCCGTGAAGATAGGGTGGTGTGGTTTTAAGTCTCTCTGTTCTAGTTCAGTTGGATGAGAGACTTCTATGTAAGTGGACTCAGTGCTGCCTGGTTAGAGGCAAAGACATAACTCATGAGAACAATACACCAAATGTTAGGGTCTAAGGGTCCTGAGCCAAAGTGATCCCTGAGGATTTGCCTGACTTGAAACCAAGGAACTACACAAGGCAGTTGTTGTGAGAAGTAGTGGAAAATGAAAACCAGGGCAGACAAATCCCGGGGAGCTGTCACTCTTCGTTAGGAGTGGAGCAGGACAGCTTTAGCTCTTCAACCAGTTAGTCGGGGATCTGGGATTGAGTAAGGGGGGCCCTGGACAAAAGTATGGGAATATAAGTGAATAGAGTGAAATTTGGGACACAGCCCCCTCCCCTTACCACATGTAGCCTATAGTGAACTCAATACTGACTCACAAAGGGGGGCCTGTTATTGGTGGAGGAAGTTGGCGCCAGCTAACTTGCAGAAAGGAGTAGTCACTGCTCCCTAGGCAATCAGCTGAGGCTAGGAACTATTCAATAAGTTACAGCGGCTAGCCTGTGTTTATGCAAAGTACATTACAACTGAGGTAATATTTGACAAGTGTTTCATTGCAATCAAAGGGCCTCAGAAATGTGTAGGAATGTAGGATCTTCCCATCATCCTTTCACTGCAAGCACATCCCATCCATCCACCCATCCACTGGACACAAACTACATTTCCAAATTTCCCTCTTTCAGTTAGGAAATGTATGGAGTCGGGTATGGTTTCCCTGAAGTGATTAGCATGCAGACAATAGGATGCAGTGCAGAGTTGAGTGTGTGCCACACTGAGCCCACGGACCCAACCAAGCCCCAGCAGTTCCTGGCACCCAAACACCAAGCTCCAGGCTCCAGGACACAGTGTCAATGTGTGCATGAGAATGAGAAGCAGAGCGGGTCTGGGAGCAGAGCAGTCAGGGTCTAGGGATGGAGGGTGCATACAGAACAGAGTCTTCACAGAATGGGACAAAAGCCCTTCATGCACTTGAGGAAACCACTGACTCTCCATCCATCCATTTGCTGAATCATCATTATTTGGGAACAGCAGAGCCATAATGTAGTGTGACTGCTGTTTACTAAAAAAGATACAATACACCTATTGTGTATATTGTGAGTGTAACGTAATACTGTCAAAATAAAGAATGGTTTCAGAATTGTTCTGAAAGGATCGTTTGAAATATATCCTATTTATTCACTGGGAAAGTTACCAAATTAGCAGATGATGGACAACCAATTTGACCGTGTTTTTCCGCAGGTGATGAAAGATCTTAGGAGGACAAAGCTGTGTATGGAGCTTTGTCATTGAGTGGGTGTTTTAGGAGAGTGGGTGGTACAAATGGGACAACTGATCTGAAATTACAGGGATTATCAGAAGTATGCAGAGGTCGCTCTCTTCTGTGCCGTCAGAACAGATGGCTTGTGTAGTTTATCCAAATCCTAACTGAATAACTGGCAACATTGCATATAAATACTATTACTTATTGTCACTTCAATGCTTAATCTGTTTGTAAATTTTGAAAGCACATAACAAATATTCAGTAGCTAGGATTTAACAAGCCTCAACAAAGTCTTCTTGATGTAAGAGTATTCTGTACATTGTTCAGACTCCTTTCAGTCCACAACATTGTAATTGGCAGAATGTGAATGGCTGATAATTACTATTATTGGTTGGACGGGAAGATAAATCAATCCACCTGTTGGGTCTTGATAGTCTCTGGGCAGTTAGTCAGTCATTACAGATCACAACACGCGTGCTAGCTGACTGCTCAGAAATACTCCAGGTGTTTTTTCTCTTTCATGGCACGTCCTTACAGGCAGATTGCCTGCCCAGGGAGGATCAAAGGCAGCTTGCTGCAGGCCAGGCAAGATCCATGTGAACTGAGTAGGTTTTGTCTATTCGGGGTGGTTCTGTACTGTGGACAGTTGGTTTCTAAAGCTCTTTTACAGTCACAGCATCAAAGACAGGCAAAACAATTGATAGGTAAGATATATTTTAAGGCGATAAAGGGCGATGGGTTGTGACATGATTTCAATGGAATGATTCACAAGGATAAATTACAAATGGGCTTCCACTGTGTCTGGACTGGTAACGTATCGTCACCAGACAATCAGGTTGAGATAAGTGCTGTTGGTGAAGAAACAAAACAACATCAAAAAATGAAGTGGTAAAATGATATCCATGGATTGAAAAAAGGCCTCATCCGAGACGAAAGAGCTGAATTGTGATGAAGAGTCGGTCAGACAGACAGATGAGTTGCGGCCGGCCTCACTGAGTGAGTGGTGATACCTGTGATGATGTCTGCATAGACAGGCCCTAGCAGGGTCCCCTTGAACAGCCCATACAGGCTGACATTGTACCAGGTGGCTGGGGAGAGTCCTATGATGACCAGGCTCTGGGCTGCATCTTGCACGGTGTGGTTCTGCAAATCTAGCCCTGTCTCTGCATCTGTCACCTCAACCACAAAACCATCAAAGGCCCCCTCCTGAGTGACCCAGGACACCAGGAAGCCGTCCCACGACACGTCTGAAACGGTCAGATTTCCCAGCACAGGCTTCTCCTCCTCTGGAGGATGACAAACATGATGACAGACAACATCAAAACAACGTTAGACTAACCGCCCAATGTCAGGGAGAGAGGTGGAGAGATGGAACACACAGTACAAACAGGGAGACAGGTGAGGTACTGGACAGCTGGCTGTGTTTAAGGATGTAGTGTAGGTCACAATACAAAGCACTTGTACTGTATATTTAAGAAGAATTTCCTGGAACATCCCAAGACATTTTTCATCATTCCACAAAGACATTGTGAATTAAAGACTAAATAAAACAGAACAAATATTAAATATTTTTATGTAAAAAAGGATTAACCTGATGGCTGGTTCACATCTGTATTTCAGTCATTTCTATCCACATAAGACTTTAGTGTGTTAGGTGTGGCAGTATACATCAAGTAGGCTACTTCCTCATTAGCACTATAAGACTTAGGTGACAAACAAAGAAGGAACCACTCATTGTGGGAACATAAAAACGGTTCTGCATGCACCTAACTTGGCTATCCAGCCTGGCACTCTGCCTGAAACAGCCTGCATTGCCGGTATTTTAATGGCTCTGAACAAGCCATTAATTTTTGAAGGTCCAGTGTAGTCTGCCTGAGCATTAGTACACAGTACACTTCAAACGCTTGAAGAAGCCATGCAGTTAAAGCAGCAGAGCAGTGCAGAGAGCTGCATTGTGAGCTGGAGGTGTCAGCAGTCATAAGTGAGTGGCAGGTAAACGTCAAGGCTGCCATTATCCTCTTTATAACCAACAACGTTGGAGTGGGAAGGAAAGTGGGGAGTAAATGGAATGGAAGTAGACGAGAATGGAATTAATGACCTCTTGTTGGAAGGCAGGCGTGGTCGGCCTGGCCATTAGTTTCTTCTGAAATGCTCAGATGGGAGAAGAGACTGATTATTTTCTATAACGTTGGAGTAGTTAGATTGAGTGCATCAACAGGGAGAGATTGAGTCAGACTGTAGTGTCCCTGTTCTTTTTTATGCACTGTTGTATTCATGTTAATTTCACGGGAACATGTACATACTAAACTGTCAAGATGCTGTCAATCAACATCTAACGTGTTCCACATCCCGGGTGGAACCCCATGAGGCCCGGCCCAAAGTACTGCCCCATAACCTATTCCTTGTCTCTCCTTCCATCGTCAGTCATCAGAAATCACCATGCCTGTGGCTCCTGGCCAGCACATGCAGATGGCCGTTTCATGGAACAAATGATATATCGGACGGTCGAGATAAGATAATCCCAATAACATGCAAGGACATGCAGTTTACGTTCCATTTCTCAAATCGGAGGAGAAAACGGTCATAAAATTTGTCATGCAGACAGTTGTATCAGAATAGTGTCAAACACCAAAGACGAAAGTATGTGTTTGGTCTTTTTTCTGTAACTTTGGTTTCAGTTTACATGACTGCATGACCAAACTACCAAACAGGAGATTTCTGTACAGTAGCATCTTAATATTACCCTCTAGGTTTGCTTCAACAGTCTGCGAGGTACGTGCCGAGCATGGACAACACAATCTGTGTTTATTATTTAAATCAGATTATTGACTCCTTTGAATAAGCCCAATATATTACTAAACATGAAAGCATCCCAATGAGAATTTGCTGATTTGCCTAAATTATGATAATCCGGCTGCTTTGTCTTCTCCAGGTCTTTCTGTATCAATAAAACATTTCTAACTGTTGGAAGGATCTGTTACTTTTTTGTTAGACAAAATCAATATTGCTTAGCATTTGAAAAAAACACCAAAATTTGAACTCAAATTCTTGTAATCCTTTGAATGCCTGATGATTGTCAAACACAAGTAGAAACCCAGCCCCGGGGGACAACCCCCCATCCAATCCCTTTCTAACCCTGCTAACTTGCAGCATGCACTGTGTTTGCCTTACGTGTCTGGAGACGATAAAGCATGGGGGTAATGGAAGCTGCATGCGGATTAGAGGAGTGCTGATTTCGGAGACAATGTTTTAACAGGGCCCCAGCATGGGTTCTTTTATCTGACAGACCCAGAGTTCATCATGGTCAAATCGCACAAAAACACAGGGGAGTGGGCTCACTCCAACAATTATCACATGAATGAGCTTTGTATCGAGCACCCATACACACACACACACACACACACACACACACACACACACACACACACACACACACACACACACACACACACACACACACACACACACACACACACACACACACACACACACACACATACACAGACACACACAAACACACATATAAACAGACACACACAAACACACTTATTTACAGACACACACACCCCACCTCAGCAGAAGGGGACACAGATTCCAACAAAGTACAGCTACTCTGAGCCATACCAGCGTTTCACCCATATCAGTTCTGCCCATAGCCATGAATATAAATGGGTAGCCTGTTACATTACTAGAGGACATTTTTATTAGCAAATATTTGGTTTGGATGTACCCTAAGCACTGGAGCTAACAAAATATATTTTATACATGTTATTAAGCTGTCCCTTTTTTCAGCAAAACAATGAATTGGAGTATTAATTCCCTGGATCTGGCTATAAGGCAGAAGAGTAGAATTGAAACTTGTTGATGGTTGATGAGGAAATAGCTTATGTCCTACATTACAAAACCCTACAGTAAGAATAAAACTCCCCAAAAACACAGTGTAAACTCACATTCTCATCCACATTTATCTATATGGATAATGGATAGTGGATATCTCTCCTGTAGCTTTCTGATACATGTTAAGTAGAGCTGGCAGAAGGGCACAAACAACTAAGGCTTCATCTGAGGAGATGTAGCTTAATGGTCCAGTCTGTTTGTGCTACAGCAGTACGGAACCTTCTAGAGACGGGCAACCATCAAAATGGCAGCCAGTCCTCTTACAGCATAACAGACCTGAAAGCGAATGCCTTCTCAACTCATTCAATTTCTAGGTACGTCACAAGGGCAATGGGAGAGATAGGAACGCACTGTCCACACCACACTGACCTGTTCCTGCTGAGACTGTAGCCGGGCCACTCTGCCTGTGTCCCCTCTCGGCAGTCAGGGTGATCGTGTACAGCATGCCTGGGGTTAGATTCATCAGAGTGTACTTGGTGTCTCTGGAGATGGGCGTCACCTCAGCCCTTTGACCGTCGGCTGACACGTACTCCAGCCTGTACCTGTCGATCTTAGCCACGGGCTTCTGCCATACCAGAACCATCTGGGTCTCAGTGGAAGACTCCACCTCCAGGTTCTTAGGAGCATCCAATGCTGAGCAGATTGTAGAACAAAGAATTGCAATTATGGATGGAGACCATTCCACTACCAAGACCAGTAAGTCTGTAGTTTTTTAATAGTTCAAGCGCTGATCTTTGTGTAGGAGGCAAAATGTTGAATAGGAGTGCTTATTGATACATTCTTCCAAATATCGTGAGAGTAAACTAGAAGAATGTGTCGCTGTGAAGCAGTTTAAGCCTTTGCCTAATTCTGATCCATAAAATGGATCGATGAAAACCCAAACAATGGGACTACTCCGGCTTGTCATCCCAGCAATCCCATTTACTGTTTCACTGCACAGCCGCATGTATCCCATCTCACCTGTGACAGCGTTGGTGGTGGTAGGAAGGCTCTCTCGCTCGCTCTTCAGGGCCGTCACCCCCATGCCGTACTCTGTGCCGGGTCTTAGACCTACACCACACACAGAAGGACAACATTTATTGTCCCAGATGTATACAAACCGAAGGAATCATCGGTTTTTATTTTGTATCAACCAACAATCAAGTTTTGATCTACAGGAAACAAGATTCCTGTCGCGCTATAGAAAATACCCTGCTTTTTTACGGCAAGTAGCCTCAACAAAAACAGCAACAACAAAAACGTCCAGAGCTCTTCAAGGTCTTAATTGCCTATATAATAGATTCAAACATAATTGCGTTTATTTAAACCTCTTCAATCTGGAATCTGTATTCCCAACCTCCATGTGCACTGATTAATCTAGAAGAGGCTGTCTATGTGCCAGAAACAACATTTGCTATAACATGAGAGGCTTTGAGTTCCCCATTGCCTGGCAGTGGGGCCACTGTGCATGCTGCAATTAAGGGCCCTCATTGCAACTGCCTTTATCTCCTTTCTAAACTCCCACAGAGGTCACTAGGCAGGCAGCCACTAGAAGTCCTGCAGCATGAAATTACACCTAATGCAGAGGAAACTCATTATCAATAAAATCACAAGCGTGAAGGCAATTACAGATAATAACTGTGTGAAAAAGTGCTGAGGTGTGAGAGGAGTGGAGAGGAGTGGGAAGAAGCGGAGAAGGACGTCAGTCAGCTGAATAGACACAATGGGTGCCTTTCAAATGACACACTACCACCTATGTAGAGCACTTTCTTCCCAGTAGTGAACTGTGTATGAATGGAGTGTGTAGGTAATAGGATGCCATTTGGGAACAGACTCTGCGTTATTTACAGGGGCTGGGCCTCCCAAGGACAAAGAATGGCACCAGACAAAGACACTATTACCAGTTTGGAACCTTTTCCCTTTTTTTCAGGCAAGGAGGCTAATCCGTCGAAGGCAGAGGCAAGGTTTTGAAAAACGCGTCCGGCCGGCCGCCTATAAGCATGGAGCATAATGGAGCCAGTACTGAAGGATGAAGGAAATCTCTCCCTGCTTTTCTTGTTTGACCAGGATGGATCTCACATTAAAACAAGCAGCAGGGTTATTCCATTTGTGGCAGAATCCAATCCCCCTAGAGCTGTTTTTTAATAAAGACCTGGGATTTTCTGACCAGGGAAACGTTTCACAACATGAAACAAAGCAGCTCATTTGGAAATGAGCGCATTGAATTCAATACTGCAAAATGTTTTGAGGAAAGACCATAATATTTGGCAGAGAAAGGCAATCGTTAACATTCAAAACAAGATGTATTACAAAAAGACAGAATTATTGTATTAAAGGTGTTCTTGCATGAGAAAAAAGTTACAAGGTTATGAGAACAAACAAAAGTATCTATAAGTGAAAATGTACACTAAGCAGAGCGAACCTCTTCTGGCGAATGAAAACACCATCCCAACCATAGAAATTGCCAGATAACCTCAGAAGGAAAACTGAAGTAAACACTTTTTTATAGATATAACTACTGCATTTCAGCCTTTAGGCCATCAACTGGGATTTGCAGATAATAAAATGAGATCACTAACCACTTATCTTGGCCTGGGTGGTGTCCAGTGCTCCGCGAGGGAAAAGCAGCTCCCCGTGGTCTCCACCAGAGAGGGGGCCGTATTTGATGCGGTAGTTTTCTACTTTTGCATGGCTGTTCTTCCACTCTAGAGTGATGCTCTCATCAGTCACTTCTACAGCCTGCAGCTCACGTGGGGCATCCAGGTCTGGAACACATCCCGTCACAGTTTAGTCAGAAGGGAAAGATCCCCTAGTAAATGCACAACCATGTGTCGACCAGATCCGAGTAGAGAACAGACCACTAGTTTGTCTGGCATATTAGGAAAAATCCCTGACACTTCAAGCCAAGCTCATAAGCTTTTCAAATATAGTTAATGAGCTGAAAACATTTGTTTATACATTTTTTGCGGGATTACTTGATATTTATTTATATCTATCTAAATAAAACGTTGATCAATATTAGATAAGCAAACAGAGATTCCATATCCATCATTAGAAATGCTTATTACAGTACACAATGGCAAATTTCCAGACATTCTCAAAATCTATAGGTTTTCCACAAAATCCCAATGTTAGGATTCTCAGATTCCTCTGTTTACTAAATTCTGATTCAAGGATTTCTGCAAGATTTGAGTTACCGTTCACTTATGTTTTTTTAAATTATAATGTTCTCTATTTTATTTAGGACCCTACAGTTGACCAGGGCCCACATACAGTTGGAGGGCATATGATGCCATTTAGGATGCAGATCTTGTCTTACCCGTTAGAAAGTTCTCAAATACAGGCACACTGGTCATCTCTCCCCTCATGGCCATTAAGGACACCTGGTACTCTGTGTCGGGATTCAGGCTGCCCAGGTGATACTGTGTATCGCTGGAGGACAGCTCCACTGTGTTCCGGTCTGAGGGGTTGTGGCTGGGCCCATACAACACCCTGACCCCATCCACCACAGCCACCGGGTGGAACCAGGTCACCAGCGCCGTGGTGTCTGTCACATCACGCACATCCACCTCTCTGGGAGAGTCGATCTCTGGGGAGAAAGCATGCCAGACAAAGGTTTATCCACATTGAGCAGCACTTTTATTGCCTGCACTGAGCATCACTTTAAACCAGACACTGGGTCAAAGGCAGTCAATTCTATAGGGAATAGTGTACGATGTAGGTTGTGTCCCGTGACTGAAGATATTCAGTCAGCATTCATGAGGTAGTTCATGTCAAGGTGAGTAGGTAGGTCCTTAAGGTGGTTGTTTATGACAGGTTGCACTGGGCAAGTGGGGTGACAGTGGGTGCAGGTGCCTGGGTCAGATGATAAAGACAGGGCAGAGAATTTGGAATTCGAATCCGAATTTGAACTCGCATCAGATCTTTTGATACAGTATTGAACAGGAATAGTGAGGCCATATACAACAAATGAATGATATATTTGCTTTTATAGATTCATAAGGATATTAATGTAAGTACACATCAAAACCTAAAGCATGAAAGGCAAATTCCTTACGGTGTGATGGAATTGATTTGACACATTCAGAAAACTTCAGGAAAGTCAACCTTCTGCAGAAGCCAGATAAAACAAGCATTCTGCACTGGAGCTTAACAGATTTAACACTGGCTGCGTGTGTGTGTGAGCGAGTGTGTGAGCTTGCAAGCATGTGCTCCTGGGCTGTGTCTATTGGGAGGGAGGATGATGGCTTCCCATGAGCCTGAGTGGTGCTTCCCACACCATGGGAGGAGGAGGATGTCACACACCATGGGAGGGGAGGATGTCACACACCATGGGAGGGGAGGATGTCACACACACCATGGGAGGGGGAGGATGTCACACACCATGGGAGGGGGGGATGTCACACACACCATGGGAGGAGGAGGATGTCACACACCATGGGAGGGGGAGGATGTCACACACCATGGGAGGGGAGGATG
>JACXGJ010005472.1:0-39109 GCA_016801105.1 Esox niger
TGTGTGTGTGTGTGTGTGTGTGTGTGTGTGGATGTGTGTGTGAGAATGTGTGTCCCTACTCACCACAGCCTGGTATTTGTGGTGGTTGTGTATGTGTGTGTGTGTGTGTGTGTGTGTGTGTGTGTGTGTGAATGTGTGTCCCTACTCACCACAGCCTGGTATTTGTGGTGGTTGCTGGGTCCAGGTGTTATGACTGGCTGAGGCTCCTGCTCTTCTCCGATCTCTTCACTACTGAAGAACTCACTTAACTTCTGAGCACTGGAGAAAGAAAACATCCACTTTGGACATTACAAACAACATTCTGTTGAGAATATCGTAACATTTGCACAATCTTCCAGTTTTCCGATGACAGATGCTTTTCCCCAGAGCAAGTTTCAGTGAGGAAAGGTTATTGTCCAATTTATGAGTTGGCCAAAGTTATAAATACAGCACAAATACAGAAATTGTTAACTGTCTGGCTCAGGGACAGAACAACGATTTTTCACATTGCCGGCTCAAGGATTCAATTCAGCCACCTTTTCGTAACTGGTCTTATGCCAGAAAATATTCATTTTGTGACATGATAACTTGAAACATGTATTCCCTGTTTCAGCATCTGTACATCTGGAAGAATCTAAAGTATAACGACATGAAAAGGATCACAAGAAGCCCTGAGTGCAAACACAAATACATGGAACCAATGAAAAGCCCCAAAAGGAGACTAGTGTTATGGCAGATACAGTAGAATGCTGTTCAAATATGCAAATCATTTTATATGACCATATCAAGCTAAAGTTGTGCTCAAACGTTTGCATACCCATGGAGAATTGGTAATATATGTACCATTTGTAAAGAAAACATGTCTTTGATCTATTATGGGATTCACATTCTGCTGTCAGTTATAACAGAATGGCACAGTCACAAAACATGGAAACAGAGAAAAATGTAACTGACCCCTGTTCAAAAGTCTGCATACCCTTACTTCTTAATACTGCATTATGCCCCATTTAGCATCGTAATAGTAGTCTATGAGGCCCTGAATTCTTGCAGGTGGTGTAGCTGCCCATTCATCTTGGCAAAATGCCAACAGGTCATGCACAGTCTTTGGTCGTCTAGCATGAACCGCACGTTTGAGATGTCCCCAGAGTGGCTCGATGATATTAAGGTCTGGAGACTGTGATGGTCACTCCAGGACCTTCACGTTTTTCTGCTGTAACCATTAGAGGGTCAATTTAGCCTTGTGTTTATGGTCACTGTTGTGCTGGAAAGTCCAAGAGCGTCCCAAGTGCAGCTTTGGTGCATAACATGCTGCATTCACCTTGTCATCAATTTTAACAAGATTCCCCGTGCGTTTAGAGAACACACACCCTCAGAGCATCAGTGAGCCACCATCATGCTTCACAGTGGGGATGGTATTCTGTCCACTATAGGCCTTCTTGACTATTTTGGTCTGGCCACCACCCAACCAACACATTGCCTCCACTATGCAGGACAGACGATGTCAAGCATTCCTCCAGCATCTTATCATTTGCTCTGCGTCTCACAAATGTACTTCTCTGTGATCCAATCCCCTCAAACATTGATATGTCTTTCCATAACACTTTTTTCCAATCTTCCTCAAGATTGGAATTATCTGCACCGGGGCCTCCCCTCTTCTTTTACTACTCTGGTAGTTTGCACTGTTCTGTGAAGGGAGTAGTACACAGCGTTGTACAAGCTCTTCAGTTACTTGGCAATTTCTCGCATGGCACAGCCTTCTTTAATCAGAAAGGCTGTTTTTAGCGTGTAATTGAACCCACATTTGCTTATGCTCCAGACGCTCAACTAGTCAAAAGAAGGACAGTTTTATTGCTCCTTTAATCAGCACAACAGATTTCAGCTGTGCTAACATAATTGCAAAAGTGTTTTGTAATGATCAGCTAGTCGTTTATAATAATAAACTTATATTAGCAACCACAACGTGACATTTGAACACAGGACGGATGGTTGCTGAAAATTGCCATCTGGTCGCCTACAGTATGTAGATATTCCATAAATAAAATGTATAGCTGCAATATTCATTTACAACCTTAACAATGTCTACACTGTGTTCCTGATCAATTTGATGTTATTAGAATAGATTTTAGACACTTTATTGTCATTGAACAAGTAAAAGTACAGTACAAAGAAAGGCAGTTTGTGTTTAACCAGAAGTGCAAAAAGAGGAGGGCAGTATAATTACAAGTATTAAGTATAGGTATATTACAAGGGGAATGTATAGATGTGCAATGAATAATGCAAAATGCAGTACATATGATAATTCTAAATGTGCAGTGGAAGCAAATAGATCAGGGCAGAAATCTAATACTTGGTAGGCCTCAGACAGGAGCACCGATGTCACGAAGGGAATGTTACAGTCCTCAAGCTGATGTTTATTGAGGGCCCAGCATTGAATGCAGATGTTATTTGAGGCAGTGTTGCACACCTATCGTGGGACAAATTCCTGGTTACATTCTCCCACAGTCTTTTTAGCGTCCACACTGCTGTCATAAGTTAGATGTTTTGCCAGAATTTTTGTATTCACGGTATACCCTTGAAAAGGTAGTATGTGAAAATACAAACTTCTCCTCTGCCTCCAAAATGCTATGACCCATCTCACAAGCTCCAACTCTTTAAACCGCATTGAAAATCGTTTGAAGCTTCTACAGGTGTCTATCGCTTTATATATGCACTGGCAGACACAGCCAATGACGTGCATGGGTGGCATTGCTATGTATTTGCATGGGCTCGTCTGTACCAGTTTTTCTGGCACTTCAGTGAAAAATGAAAGTACAGTGGCAGTTCTAAATGTGCAATGAAGGTAAGTTTAAGGTGCAAATTGGCATGTGAAAATGAAATACAGGACTAGCAGCAATGACCTGTAGACATCCGAAAACATCCTTATAACACTTTGTAAGGCAGCCAGTTGTAAAAAGGGTGTGTATGGCTAGTGATGGGTCACAGAGTTCAGCAGGGTTACAGCAGATGGGAAGCAACTGTTCCTGAGCCTGCTGATGCAAGAACAGAGAAACCTACACTGCCTGCCTGATGGGAGGAGGGCTAACGGTTTGTAGTATGGATTTGTGGGCTGGTGATGCTGCCCGCCCTGTACAGACATTGCTTGCGCTGGACGTCTACGATAGCTGGTAGCTGGGTACCAGTGATGTGCTCGGCGGTTTTCACCACCCTTTGCAGGGCCTTCCTGTCAGCTATGGAGCAACCACCAAACCACACTGTGGTGCAGTTAGTCAGAATGCTTGAGGTAGAAGTTCACAAGGATCTTGGAAGACAGGTGGGCCTTCCTCAGCCTCCTCAAGAAGAACAGGTGCTGCTGAGCCTTTTTGACCAGGGCTGTGGTGTAAACGGTCCTCGGCGATGTGGACAACCAGGAATTTGAAGCTGGACACACGCTCCACCTCAGTGCTATCAGGCCTTGTGATGTGGACATAAAAACATTGCTTTTCTTTAAAAAAAAAATTTTTTAAAGTGCCACACATTTTTTTGGGGGGGTAGTGCGAATGTGGATCAGAAGGATTTTATGTCCCCACTATGTTCCTGCAATATGAATCAAGTTGTAGGGACAAATATCCGTAGCTAAGCAAAAAAGACTTTCATGTGCAAATTCCAAAGTCTGAAAAATGTTGAGTAATTACATGTATTGTGTTAATGGTATTAATATAATAGACCTTGTTGTAAAAACCTGACTCATAAAGCAAACTTCAAAAAGACATCCCTAATTTGCTCCCTCTTTGAGGAAGTCCGCTGAATTACAGCAACAGCAGGTCGCATTCAAACATATGTAAAACTCTTGTGAAACTCACTTTTATTTTTGGATGACCACCTTACAAAAAATTTAAAACATATATTTTGGGATCTTTAAAAAATAAATCTATCTATTTGGATGGCACAATAAATTCCTACACTATTCGGTGGCTGTTTTCTTGCTTGAACAGAAATTGAGGACCCAATTAGGTCAACCACAAGAAAATGGCCAAGGGTTTTTGAGGGGAATGGAAAATAAGGCCCTGGTGGAAAAAAAATTATGTTCTACACTCACTGTGATTGGGATTTACCCCAAAAAGCTTCAAATCAAATAAGAATATTCTGACTATTCCAGCTCCACTTCAATGCCAATTCCTGGAAATTTTACAAGACTTGATTTCACACAAAGCATTAACTAAATTCTGCACGGGAATGTCTCTAAAAACAAAGCCTCTGCAGAAACACAACAGGCAGCGTATGCCCCAGGTCTTGGCAGAGAGATTATACCGTCCAATGTCATGTTGAAACCTTCACAGGGATCATCACGACATCTAGACTGTAAACAGAGTGATGAACTTGGATTACAGAGGTGAATGAAGTGAACGGTGCCCAGAGGTGAACAATTATGCCATTCACTCAGCGCATGTGGAGAAAGGAGTGTAAGGTTTAAGTGGGATGTTGACTGACGATTGTTTCCCCGTTAGCTTGACAGACGCGTTGTACCCTTATTTACCCATGATGCCCTTTTTATAGCAAACAGCTTTGCGGCATGGATTTTTCCAGTGACTTCAACATATCCTCTGAGGGTCAAAAGCCCAGCAGCCATCTCTCCAAGCCGTCTGTATGGTTTGTGGTAGTGTGGTAACAATTCTTGCCACCGTGACGATAAAGCACTCCTCAAACATGATCTATAGCACTTCTATTTACATTGGACCAATATGAAATATCTTAGTGTAGCGGGTAGATTCAGTAGGCAGTGGGTTTTCAGCATTTGTTGTTTAAGCATATTGATGTTATGTCTTGCCAGTTTGGAGACATCTGTTAAAGGGATAGTTTGTCCAAAATTCATATTTTTCACTTGCCAAAGGTCATTTCTTAAAGCCCATACAGTCTTTTTTTTTAAATAACCCATTATTCAGCTCTGTTCCAGACTGCAATTAGCATTGTTTGCATCGTCCAAATTCATGAATGGAAACCTTTCGTACCTCTATCGCAAAGCTGCATTGCAAGTGGAAATCTACTCCAAAACACTTCATACTACATTCAGTAATCTGTCACGGTAGCATATTTTTTTTTAATGTACACTGGTTGAATTCCAACTGACACTCACCTTGCACAGCTCCTGTTCTTCGGCTGTGATGTCATTGAGGTGAGCTTTAACTTTAACCTCAACAAGCTATGTGAAGATATGTGCTTCACCTAGCTTTTTAAAATTGCTGCTAGTTTACTCTTGAGTATATTGCTATATTTTTTATTCTTGCTAAGTAGATGTCTTGTGCCATATCACTATAATTTCATTGTGCAAGATGACGCTGTGTTGTTCAGAGCATTTCATTAATAAACTTTGAACTTCTGGATTAATTTGTTTATAAGTATTGATGTTCATGGATCTTGAGTTAATTAAATTCTACCCACTGTGCAATTGGGAAAATAACTCTGCCTCTCCCGAGTTGTACTGTAGGAGAATCAATGGAGCAACTTCACCAACAAGACATAAAGTCTTTGCAAGAAACATGTTAATACAGTGGATCATGCCCCACATTCACTTAGAAGAGCACTAAGGCAAATGCAATTCCATTAAGTTATCCAGTTCAACCCCTGGAGACAAGACAGATTGCTAGGTTATATTACACAAAGTACACATTGCCTCCAGATATTCTGGGTAAGCATTGGGGATTAACAGGTTCACCATCACCCTCCTTTAGCTGCTGTCCAAGCTTTTATTCAGTTAATACATTATTTATGTATTATGGTTAGAACAAGTAAGACTTTATCCCCCGAAAATATTCTTCCAGCTGGTATTCCGAGTCAGACATACTTATTTTCCTACCTCTCTCGAGCAAATCAAATTTGATTGTCTGAGGTGAATATTAAAGACGAAATAGGTAACTTGCTTTCTTGCTAGCAAATACTAACTTTCATTTACTGTGTATCCACTTACACTTCGTAAATGAATGCATGGATTGAATCAATTGTGAACAAAATTGACTGGTATACACAGAAAGTACTTGTTTATTTTAAATGAGAATTATTTCGAGGAATACAACATTGTTATGTTCTTTGGAGTGTTTTAGAGTAGTTTCCTGCTTGCAATGCAGCTTTGTGATAGGGGTATGTAAGGTTTACATTCATGAATTTGTACAACGTTAATAACGCTAATTAGATGGAGCTGAATAATGGATTGTTTGGGGTAAGGGGACTCTCACCTAATAGGATTTTTGGACGAACTATCCCTCTAAGGCTACTTGAAGAGCTAGAAAACACAAAAGTAAAGTAAAAATACAAAGTGAAAGTACTTGGCTGTGTTTATCAGGTGAGTTGAAATTATTAACTAAATGACCAGGTAAATGGAGTTCATTTAGTTAACTATAACATTTCCTCACCAGCCAAGTACTTATGAAACCTGGGGAAATACTATTTTCCCCTCTGACAATCTGCTAAACTTATCCCAAGTTATTACAGTGAAATACCCTGAAACCGAAACCCCTCCCCACAATTAATTTCATGAATAATAACTTTACAGCATTTGGGGTTTTACCAAACCATTCAGTGTTAGGGTGTTGCACAGTGTGTTGTGTATGTTTGTATGTATTGTGTTTTATTCTGTGTTTGGTTGTGTCTATGTGTGTCCATGACAGCCAGCTCACCTGACCAGAGCCTTGACTGTGGATCGAACCACGCTGGACAGCAGAAAGAGGGGGGTGACCAGGATGTGGAACAGGGACAAGGAAGCGAAGGCCACAGCGGGTGAAAGGTCAGCATCCTCAGAGATGTGCACGTGGACCACAAACGTCTAAGGGAACATGACGAGAAGACAGAAACATGAACACCAACCTGGCACTCAGGAGATTTACTACTGACTCACCACCATGGCACTCAGGAGATTTACTACTGACTCCTGACTTAAGGTGAGAAAATAAAAAATCACGAGATGACATCAATGCGTGCTACTCTCAGAGTTGTGTTCACATCCAGTACTCGATTCTGCCCTGAACTCTCAATGATCCCTTAGAAAGATGTATGACCGATTCACTAATAAACATTTACCTTTCAGTCAGTTTGTGGCAAACTTGAGCATTTCCACTTGAGGGATAAACAGTTACAGCTAGATAAGCAAATCACTGTCGAGAACATTAGTTACTCCCTTTGTCACTTTGTTTTCATTTGTGTCCTAAAGGATTGGGGATAAAACAGTCATGTCTCTGACAGACATCTCTCACACTCAAGACCCTCCCCTTGGTGCCTGTCTGTCTGACAGCCTATCCGTCTGCCTGTCTCTTTGCTTATCTGTCTGTCTACTTGCCATACTAAATGTGTCACCACAGTAGCTGATGCCTTGCCAGCTCCAGCTACCATACTGGAGCTTTGATGACAGTTTGAGCTTTGATGACAATTGTTGCTTTTCTATGGAGTTCTACACAGCTGTTTGTTTGCCTCCAACTCATATGTGGAAATATTACAGTATTATATTTTTTTTATTGTAGTAAAAACCGGGACAATTTTGTAGTGAAGGTCGGAAACCGGGACATTTTTGTGTTTTACAGATATTTGTCGGGACCTGGGACACCCAGCTTGAAACCGGGACAATCCCAGGGAACAGGGACATCTGAAATTGACTGCTGACTATGAAGTAAATGTTATTTACAACAGCTAGTTACTACATACTCCAATGGTTAAACCAAAAGTGTCTTTATTGCCTAAAATATAGTTTGGTTTCATGGCTTTCAATAGGGAAACATTGGTTGTGTGCTCTAGTAGTGACTGCGCACATCTGTTTTTCTGAAAACATAATTATGCCTTATCTATAAAAGCCCCTCAACTGAAAACAAATGCCAGACCTGTGTACTGTCAACAACATATATTGGACATCCTGTTGTCTGCAATGAGAGCGAGGATGGATGTAATTAAGCAGGGACAGTATATCAAAGTAGTTGGTACGGCACCAAGGACATTTGAATAGGCATTTTTACAAGTGGAATTAATACTCACAGTCAGGACAGCTGCAATGGGGATGGCTGCATTCATGAATACTGAGAAAGAGGATACAGGACACCATTAGGGGTCAGATACAGTTTGCTCCCAAGCAAGAGAATATACACTAGAAACGCCATTTTCACTCAAACTTCAATAAAATAACTGGTATTGTGAAATGAATGTCCTTGACTTTGTCTCTGTCCTTTTTTGAATGTATCTATTAAACATACCTGTGTTGTCAGAATTTTGGCTTCGCAAACATCATCTTTCCTGGAGCTCCTAAAACAGACCAAATTCACCTACAGACTCCCATGCACGTAATTTGTTTGGATGTCGATAATGTAGTCAAGGAAAGAGCAACATCTATAATGTCCCATTGCTTAGAATAGACAGTGCATGCAGCCACCTGCATACAAAAACGGAATCCTTTTAATTGCAATAATACCATATTTTTATTAGTATGAGTGCTACAATATTGATATTGTAGCAAATAATTGGCTACTAGTTGGCTACTGGTAAATTCAAAGATTGATTCTTGACTGTGGCGGTCAGCTTGGATCTTTGAACAATCCTTCTACCAGAGCTGGAAAGCGACTGGAGCTTGTGTACTTTTAGAATGTTTGAGAAAAAACGACTTGCAGGAAAGTGGGCCAAATGAGGCCTTCCTAGTGTTAATATGGAGTGTCTTTCCACAAGAACTTAACTCAACGAAATAGCTTGAGGCAGTTTTTATGAGACTAAACTAGAGCATTGGCATAAAGACATGCACATACACTCACATACAAACATGGTAAAACTGTTACATAACTACTACACTTTGACCTACAAAATAGTTAGAGCTTTGCTCAATAAGACAGTCCCTCAAGGATTTTTCAGGATTGTTTGGGTAGATATTTGTGAGTGAAATGCTTTTAAAAAGATTCATATTTAATCAGATTTATTTACAATTTCTAGTGAAAATTACCATAGGGGGCAAGACGTTGGCTTTTTTAAACATTTGCAATAAATTAAACTGCAGTGACTCGGTTAATATTTTGAGCCTTACTTTTAGGGTAGCCTAGCGTGAATGGTCTTAATGCGATAATATTAGCTTCATATGATAATACTGAGGTAATCTTATCATTTTTTGTGATAGTGACAGGTGATCTTGTTAACCCTTGCATGATATGCAGGGAACTGTTCAATTAGCAACAGAAAATGCTGAATCCTGGATGGAGCTACAAGACGACAGGGAAGTGTAGAGAGAGTTGAAATAACCAACTAGATATGGATGTGTAGAGGGAGTGCCGGTAACCAACTAGATATGGATGTGTGGAGGGAGTGGAGTTAACCTACTAGATATGGATGTGTAGAGGGACTGGAGGTAACCTACTAGATATGGATGTTTAGAGGGAGTGGAGGTAACCCACTAGATATGGATGTGTAGAGGGAGTGGACGTAACCTACTAGATATGGATGTGCAGAGGGATGGAGGTTACCTACTAGATATGGATGTGTAGAGGGCGTGGAGGTAACCTACTAGATATGAATGTGTAGAGGGAGTGGAGGTAACCTACTAGATATGGATGTGTATAGGGAGTGGAGGTAACCTACTAGATATGGATGTGTAGAGGGAGTGCAGGTAACCTACTAGATATGGATGTGTAGAGGGAGTGGAGGTTACGTACTAGATATGGATGTGTAGAGGGAGTGCAGGTAACCTACTAGATATGGATGTGTAGAGGGAGTGCAGGTAATCTACTAGATATGGATGTGTAGAGGGAGTGGAGGTAACCTACTAGATATGGATATTTAGAGGGAGTGGAGGTAACCTACTAGATATGGATGTGTAGAGGGAGTGGAGGTAACCTACTAGATATGGATGTGTAGAGGGAGTGCAGGTAATCTACTAGATATGGATGTGTAGAGGGAGTGGATGTAACCTACTAGATATGGATATTTAGAGGGAGTGGAGGTAACCTACTAGATATGGATGTGTAGAGGGCGAAGGCCTGCAGGCTGGTCAGCTCCTTGCCCCTGGTTTCCTCTACACTCTGACAGAAGATGTGTTCCCAGGCGTACAGCTTCAACAGCTTGATGCCACGCAGCAGCTCATTGGTCTTCTTCAACCGCTCACTGGAGTATTCCTACATGCAATTACAGTACTCATATAGGATAACACGTATGAAGAATACTATGATAGAAAAATACTCATGTATAGAACTATGATAGGACAACATGGAACTGAATTACTCATATATGTTAATACTCATGTAGAGTACTGTTATAGGTTAATGCACATATATACATCACCTCTGGAATGACACATATGTAGAGTACTCCTATGGTATAATACAGATTACACCTTTATGATAATACACAAATAGGGTACTCAAAACACAAAGTTCAAGTTTAAAGTTGTGTACGATGAATATTCAGAAGGCATTGTACACAAATAATTGTCATAAGAGAATGAAACAGGTCAATTTTACTGTCAATTGTGCTCTTGGCTATACATAATAATTACCTTAACAAATCCAATATTGTATACTACAGAATTGAGTGTGATTAGCAAGAAATTGAACCAGTGTGGTCTCATGGAAAGGAGCAGTGTGAAGTGGAGAGAGGCAGACCAAGCACAAAGACATGTTACATAACTAATTGGACAAATTATGGTTACAAAACTAATGTGTGCATGTGTTTGTGTGTGTTTCCTGGTTCATTTGTACTGTATCACACACTATGATTCAGCAGTACGATCTATTCTAATCTCACCAACAATGAGTGTACAATAAATTCTAGTAGAAGGTTTGCCAAGATGTGTGTGGATTCGGTCTCCTGGGAAAATCTACTGGGCTGACAGCACAGTCTGTCAAACTGCTAACTACCTACTAATGTGTTCTGTATTCTCACCAACGTGCTCTTCTGTGCTTGAGACAGCTTGGTGGCCACGAAGTACTGGACAGGGGCCAGCAAAGCGATGACTGTGGCCCCGATCAAGGCACTGATTCCCAGGAGGTAGTAAAGCAGAATCACCCCCACAATGATCTGCAGGATGTAATACAGAATGTTGCTTAGCTGTTTTCAACCTTGGGAGATGTGGAGATCAAAGAACATTAGATTGTACAGAGTCTGACATTTAGTGGAAGATGAATGAATTCAATTTCGTGGAAGATGAATGTTGGAAGCGCGGCAGTTCTCGTCCTCCCTCTAGTTGCCTATTCCTCCCTCTTCTACCTCCCTTTCTCCATTTCTCTCTGTCTGTCTCCTTCTAATACACACACACACACACACACACATACACACACATACACGCACGCACACAAACACAGGAACAAACAGACAGAATATGCCATTTATGTGACCCGCTTTGGCATTGAGAAATTGGATGGTTGATCTGCCAAGATGTCTTCCTGTTCGACATGTGAGGATAACAGCGAACTAGATGTTAGTATGCAGTAGTCCCTGGGTACTGTCATTCAGGGACAAAGACCTTGCTTCAGATCTGTATTATAACAAAATGATCCCTTCAGTTGTACAGCTGTAACCACGACTACTGAAAAACTGAGATAACACACAAGGACGACACACGTTGAATGATGTCGGGATGTTTTAGGGAAAACAGTGTCGTAGAGAAGTAGAGCTCTCGATTTATAGAAGCATTCTCAATGTACTTGAATCGCATGTGCGGTTTAAGCTGCACTGGGCTGTGCCATGGCAGAAATAAAGATGGTGACAGACGAGTCATGTCATGTTCCTCTACCTAGCCAAGTCTTCAGTTCTAGTCTTTTAAATGAAATTGTGGTATTTATCCACCATTGAGAGTACACATAACTCTCAGCTGCTTGGATGGGTTGTCCACAATTTAACAGTGATATTTTTGTAGGTTTAATTAGGATTATGCAACAGTTTTTCAAGTGCCTGTTCGTGTCCTGACTTTGGGCTAGGTAGCACTGTGTACTGAAAATTAAAATGGTGTTCATTTTATAGACAAAATATATTCAATGTAATGTGAAAAAATAGGACAATTTAATTTGCCTGTCATAATTAATTGAATTTATGAAAAACATGTAGAATCTTTACATTGACAAAACGTAATTAACAAAAAATTGAACCAGAATTCATTTTTTTCTGAGAGGTACACAAACATGACTATTTCAAGCCACACCTGTTGTCACCTGATCTGATAGATCATAACCACACAACAAAAACAGCAACAGTATATCAATGGAATTGTTAAGTGGCCGAACTGTTGGGTCCAAATAATCCAAATTGGGTTCCATCCACATAAACCAAATAGTGTTTTTTGCCGCATTTTCAACAGAAGTCTGTAGAAGACTTGAGTAAAGCCAAGATTGGAGCTAAATCCCCGGCCTGAGACTTGAGACCCACCGGGACTCCAATATAAAAGCAGAAGAAGGAAAGCACCGGACAAGATAGACTACCAGCAGTAAATGAGGACGCATACTCTCAGGACGTGAAACGGAAGCTGTTCCGATATCATGAAGGTTAATTATATGGGTTTTGACCAGTTCCTCTTGTGCTGTCGAATGTAACCTCAGTACAGTATGTACGGATGAGCAGTTTCAATCTGCTTATTCAGTTGTCAATCACTCTCTTTCACAGTTAAATGTGACTTAGCCCTTCACGCCCCTCCCCCTTTATAGTCATAGTGAGCATATGAGGTGAACAGCCAACCAAGGGCCTTGAAGTTTTTCTTGCAGTTTTATTGTTGCATTTGTGTTCAAATGCCAGTTAACCTGTTTATGATGTTGTTAAAATAAATGTAAGAGCATAAACTTTCTAAATAGCAATAAATACACTTTATACATTAAAGTGTGGGTCATTTTAGTCCCTATATTCCAGTAGGTACTGTATTCATGTATGAAATGTTTGCAAAGCCAGTCTGTGTGTTGTAACTTATTGCTAAACTACACTGCTCAAATTTTTTTAAGGAACACAGTGTTATACTGTAATCATCACAGTATAACACCAAGTCTATTAAACTTCAGGGATGTCAATATGTCCAGTTAGGAAGCATAAGTGACTGTGAATCAATGTCACTGGTTTTGGTGCAAATGAAAGTGACAGGTGCACTGTAGAGGCAACAGCAAGACAACCCCCCAAAAGGGAAGGGTTTTGCAGGTGGTGGCCAAAGACATTTGTTCTCTCCTTATCATTCCTGACTGATTCTTCTCAACTTCTGCAATTTTGCTAGTGTCCTTGTCACTACTGGTAGCATCAGGTGGTACCTGCAGCCGATTCAGGTTGCACAGGTAGTCCAGATCCTCCAGTATAACAGATCCATATGTGCCTTCTCAAGGTTTGCTATGTCTCCCAGCACAGTCTCAAGAGCATGGAAGCAATACCAGGATATGGGCCCTTACACGAGGAGAGCTTGACAGGGCTGTAGGGCACCAACCCAGCAGCAGGACCGGTATCTGCTCCTTTGTGCGAGGAGGAACAGGAGGAACACTGCCAGAGCACTACAAAATGACTTCCAGTGGGCAACTGGTGGGCATGTTTCTGACCAATGTGTCAGAAACATACTCCATGAGGGTGGCTTGACATCCTCTGGTGGGACCTGTGTTCACTGCCCAGCACCTTGCAACTTGAGTTGCTTTCACCAGAGAACACCAGAATTGTCAGGTCTGCCATTGGTGCCCCATTCTCTTCACAGATGAAAGCAGGTTCACACTGAGCAATGACCGGTTTGGCGGTGTATCAGTGATGGCCTGGGGAAGCATTTCCTTGGAGGGTTGCACAGACCTACACATGCTCACATTCCCAAGACATGAATCCAACTGAGAGCCTCTGGGACGATATCTTCCAGTGCATCCGATGCCACCAAGTAGTGCCACAGGCTGTCCAGCAGCTCCCTGAAGCCCTGACCCCAGGACACCATCTTCCATCTCATCAGGAGCATGCCCAGACGTTGTCAGGGGTGCATACATAAGAATAATTTAAATGGATTGTTTTTCTATAACAGAACCCCATGGCAGTCTCCTAAACATTATTTCCTTTCCAAAACCAGTAAATTAAAAGAATCACTTCAAAAAAGTAAACCTTAGGTTGGAAGTGATTTGTCACCTTATAAATACTGTAGATGAAGGATCTTTGTAGGGTTTAGCAGTGCTGGCTGTCTTATCCGAGCCTAATAACACTACTTAGAAATCAATCAAGTAAGCAAAATAATGACAATTTAAAGCCAGAGTGGGAGTTAGAGCTGAAGCCATGAGCACCTGCCGGTAGGTCCAACATCTTCAGGCTTAGAGGTCTGAGCCTCCTGATGCGGTCAATGGTATCGAGTTGCTACCACGGCTAATGTTTCTGTGTCTGCTAGTCTGGCTCATCCCTATGTAACCCTGAGCAAGGCACTGTGTGCCAACATGTTTCCAGACGCCCAATACATCACCAGAATAATGGGAATGCAACCTTCTAACAGCATGTTGTTTTTATGAAACTGTTTAATGAACCAATATTGAACACCCTTGAACTCACTGGAAGTGGACGCAGGCAAAATAAATATTATGATTTCCAGTGATGAAAGGCAGAGCAGAAGAAATTTACCCTAAGCATTTGAAATAAAATTTCCAAGGACAGAAAATTGTCTAGTCTGTGAGTCAGAGGGGCTGTGCCTGAGCCGAGAACACCCTTTCACAAAAACACTACCGAGGCATGCCTAGTAGCACAATATATTTAATTGAACTGTTATGGTTATCAATACTACGCCCTGTGAAATCCCCACACTGTCTTTTAAACTCTTTTGAATTGAATCCCCGAGGCTAATCCCTGTGCCTAGAATGAAGTTATCAAGAACCACAAACCAGAACCTCTAACACTATGCTTGTTTCTCATGCTGATTTGAGCTTGGGATTCACTTCTTTATTAGTGAAGTCACATTGTTCATAACTGGAATTAAAGTAAATCTTTCTCCAACGAGCAGGAGAAAGACAAACTGAGTGCCGGGGAATGGTCACCTGGAGAAGGGAGATAAGTCAATGTGAACTGAGGCAGAATTGCCTCTCGCCAGGCAGACAGACTGACTTACACTGCGAGCCAAAAACAAGGTAATAACAGAACAAGGTGGGAAAGAAAAGTAAAGCTTTCAAGGGTATTCTAGAAACTGCCTAAATGATGGTAGGGTGGGAAACGGAAACTACTAATCTCAGTCACTTTGCTATCATTGTAAAAGTCCTTAATGGAAAGTGCACTGACAATACAACAAGTTAATCACATGAAAAAGGAAATTAGATCTAAGATGACCAAAACCAGGGCAGTGACCACGGAAGATAGCATTTGCTGAATTGTTTTCATCATTTAATAGTGAGGAATAATCAACATCAGTCAGTCTGTCATTAATGTTTATACTCTTGTGATGCAGATCCTGATGCATTACTTTGATATAGCGTATTAAATTACCCTAGACATTATTGAATAGATCAAGGTAGAATAGAATATCCAGTAACACCATACCGGACCTAACCTATCTAAGTACAGTCAAGCATCGTAGAATAGAACAGAGCAAAGCAGAATAGCATCAGGCAGAGTAGAATAGAGTATGCAACTGTAGAGCAGAGCAGATAAAACACAATACAAGTGAGGATAATACAGTATGGTACAGTTGAGTGGAATGCATTAGGGGACAGCGGAATAGTCGTACCTGGACTGGCATGGCCCATAAGTTGGGACAGAGAAAGAAGAACCACATGAGCTGGTTTGTATCTATGGCGACCAGGTTGCAGATTTGTCCGACTGTCAGCTCCCCCATGGACATGTTGGAGGTGCACAGACGCATAATCTTATTGTAGATCTTAGTCTGCAGGAAGAACACACACATCAAACCAGCGTTTGTAAATACAAAGGACCTCCCCTCACAATAACTAATTCACAACGTTATGTCTGGCTTCTCTCAATGTTAGTCGTCCCCGCTCGAGGTTGCCAGGTGGGACAGTTACCAGTCCAGCTGGAATGCTGCCAAAATGTCATTTGGCCAGGTTTTTAGTGAAGACGTCGGGAATTGGGCTGTGATTGGGTGGGATACTGTCAAATAAATCAGGCAACCCTCCTACAGATTGTCTTTCAATGTATTGACAATAAACCTGCTATATAGTGCTAGCAGCTACTACAGATGCAAGAAAATGACCTATTGATGCTTTTGTGTAATGCCAATTAACTCTTGCTAAGTAAAAGTGTGCCAGAACGTGAATGAGGCGTAGCTTGACACACATCTCCCTTTAAATCAACGTATTGTTTCGCACACATCACCCTTGACAACGTGTGATATATGGGAAGGTCTGCAGGGGTCACACTGTTGCAATTGTCATTGATACGGTACCTGTATAGCGCCACGTAGGTTGATGCCCGTCTCGATGGCCACATAATACGATGCCTGGAGGAAAGTTCTCTGCAGTATCAAGGCAAAGAACAGCAGCACGGCCAAAACGTAAGCATTCTCCAAGAACTCTTGAGATGAGATAAAGTAGACGCCCAGCAGCTTTATCTGAAAGGACAGCAAAAAACAGATAAGTCAAGACAAACATTTAGTGCCCTCGGAATGTCTAAAACACATATGCTAGTGCGGCCAGCCGAGAGGGCGAAGGATTAAAGAAGATACATTCCAAAATGGCCGACCATTGCTGTTCTGATGTAGTATTTAAAAATATACAATGCAAATTCATTACTAATAGCCAACAGTATCTGTTCACAAGACAGTAATCGAACATCAAAAATAATACATGCATGAGAGAGGAAAATTATTAGATTTTCTACAAAGACATATAAATATGAACTGTTGGACAGAAATAACTCCCAGACATTCTTTAAGAGCATCAATCAATAGTTAAAATACACTCTATCTCTCTTTACTAAACACAGTTACAGTCTTGATCATATCAGCTATTCTTAGTGCACTTTCCATCTTTTTCTGCGTCGTAATGGTGATAGATGTCTTTAGTGTCATACAGTTCTACCAGTGAATCATATTAAGGTTTGTATTATTCCAGATAAAAACCCACTGGCTTATGGAAGTTGAATACAGTAACCTGACATTAGTCTTCCGTCAGACTTCTAACGTCCCCTTGGGTTTGTATATGTAAGGCATACAGTATCTCATATCTCCACCAGTCCTCCATACAGAAACAGTTAATACGTAGTTCAATCTTCGAGATATAAATCATTTGGCAGTTACCAGTCTCTGTCTCTCACTCCCTCTTTCCCAAATCACCCTCTTTTTATTTGGCTCTTTCTTTTGACTTTTTTCTGAAATGTCAGTCTGATAAAGGCATACTTTGTTTGATTACACCGCACTTCAGATTCCTCGCTCCTCTATTCTCTAGACGTCTGAGTACTCCTTACCATGCATTCACAACAAGATGATGTTGCATGTGTCACTGACTTCACAGCCTTTTCCTGTCAATCTATATTATTGCAGTGTAATTATTTATTTTATGTGTTTTATTCTCTTTTTTACAGGAAAGTGGGTAAAAATAGATTTGAGTTTTGCTGAAAGAGCTGTGGGCCAGATTCAGATCCATGTTGCAGCAGTAAAAAAAATGTGTGCTCTTTAATGTCTTCCAGGTGTGACTATTTTTGTCTGCGATTGGACCAAACAGTTTGTCACGACAGAGAGTAGAGTCCTATCTACAGATGACAAGCCATCCGTAATTTCCAAATCATCTCGTCTTTTACATATTCCAGTGTGCGGCACAAAGTACTTCTAAACAAAATGATCAGATACCCTTTCATCAGGAGGCATATCCGTCTTATCTATATAAGTAGCCACAGAAAACAGCCGTATAATGTTACAGAGCCAACTGAGCACGCTTCCATTACGTAACTCCGCGACTTTCAAACAAATGATGTATGATCATATTACATCAGGAGAGGAGGCAAGACTGGGGGTCAGCAAAAGGAGATCCGGAGACAGACAGTTTGGTAAAACCATCAGCCATTAGACCCCTAAATACTTAATGAGCTTAAATGAGGAGTTCACCTTTAACAACAGGTGGGTTGGCTGGAGGACACAGTAAATGTCTGAATGGACTTCGTAAAAGACAGGGGATCATGAGATGGGTGGGTATCTCTCTCTCCCTCTCTCTCTGTCTTTGGTTTGTGTATTTGTGTCCTTGCCCGTCATTGTCCGTATGGTCTTCTCACCGGGGGCTGTATGGTGAGGTTGCCCTTGCTGATGTGATGGACGATGCCTGAGATGCAGAGGGGCCCAACAAATCCCAGGAGGTCTGCCAGGAAACGGAAGGTGATGCTGATGATAAGAGGCCGTCCAAACGCCAGCCGTAGGGCCCTCCAGATCCACTTAGGGCCCTGGGGCATGGAGCCCAGTGGCCTCTGCAACAAGAAGGACATCAAGGTTGTATCAGGTCAGGAAATGAATGGGCAAGGATCGTGTAGATATTTGGAACATTTTGTACATCGTACTTCTCACAGTCACTGTTTTTGTGTTCAATGACACCAGAGGTACAAGATATACATATTAAATGGTAGTTTTATAATGGTCCAGAACTAAAATCTCCTTACACAAAGTGGTCAGGAGTGCCAACAAAACCTACAGAACTAGGACAAACAGGAAAATTACTCTTTTGATGTTTGTGTTGAATACGAAAAGCAGGGAATACATCCAAAAACATATCCAAAAAAATCAAGGCAAGGGATTTTTCGGAAGCATAGGATATGAACACATTTTCCTGATAAAACGGGGTAGAAATGTTGTTTAATCTATACTCTAATGACTCACCATGAAGAGAAACTAGTCTCTTATCCATACATAATTATTTGTCCTGATGAAAAGGGTATGCAAAGTTCTTCTCACCAAATTATAACCACTACGCTATGGATCTGACAAAGGTTCCTTTTGCCTTTTCAGTGGAAAGTACATTACATTTTTCCTATAAAGAATATATTTCCTTCTATCATTTGGATTTGAAATATCAAAGTCAGTACCTTAATTATTTCCTTGAATTATTTTGCATTACAAGATGGGTCCAAGTGGCAACAGATTTGCCATTAAAGTATACAGTTTACTTCTGTGACATATATGCTTTAAACCAAGCAAATGAAAATTATATGAATACAATAGGACCAACTTGCACAAAAATCCTTGAGTAGTGTATTCATGTTTTTTACCAATGCCACTAGGGAAAACCTATCAGACTGCAGGTTTGGAGCCTGATGTAAATCTCTTCATACAATAACAGATGGATATAATGTTCATATGTGGCTGTGAGCACAAAAATCTTAGCAGGCCAGTCTTGCTGAAATGTTTTTCAGGGAATATCTTATAAAATTATAAATATTTCCCCCAAAAAAGATTTTTGCACTGTACAGCATCGATAATCCCTCCTTTATGAGAAGGAAATTGTGATGAAAATATGGTATCATTAAAATGAGGAGGAAACAATTGAAACCTTACCAGAGTGATTAGAACCATGGGAAAATAAAGCTCCCCCACTAATTACGGAAGAACAATAAATGATTTTGACGTGTGTTTCCTGTAAATGACAGATATCATTTTTCACAGTTCCCCCTCTTTTTCTGTTTTTTTCACAAACTACAGGCTTGTCAACTTTAAATAACCAGCACCTTCTACGGAATTAGAATAACCTTTAACCAAATAAAAGTATGCTTAGTCAGAATTCAACTATATGTAATGGTGCTGTTAGTGGACATTTTTGGACACAATACAAAAACTCTACACAAAGTCAGACCTTCAATTTTATGCAATGGGTGGTGAGCAAATAACACAATAGAATACGAGCAGCGAATTGTGATGAACTTCTGTCTCTCAGTGTCTGTCAAGATGCAGGGAGATGAGCAAGTGTTTTGATTGCAGTATAGTCCAGCTATTCAGTTAACAGAAAGGAAGTGGCTTGAACTGGTTAGTGTTGTCCTCAGAGTCTCTGTTAGATACAGTAGATGTCCGGTAACTGAGGACTAAAATCTAAGGGGAAAATAACTGTTCAGGTGGCAGGACTGACCTGCACTAACCGCATGCCCTCCACCAGCCAGAGGAACATGTTTTAAATGGTGTGTTACTAGGCAGACTGCACAATGCGCTTCAGTTTACATCCAAAGTTGACTGAGGTGAGGACAAATGATTGGCGCTTAGAGCCAGATAAGGAATAGATAGGACATCTGGTGTACCATCTTGGTACCTTCTTCGCTGTCATGTTGAAGTTGTGGGTGCGGATGGTCCCTAGCTTTTTCACTGATTCAGCCAAACTAACATGTGGAGCCCTCAAGCTCAAATGGTGGAGGCGGGAGGTGTTTCGCGTCTTCTCTGTGCAAGTTCCAGGTTATTCTGACCACGCGGGCCTCTAGGCGATTGATTTCGCCACGGTGCAGGGACTTGTTGCCCCCAGGCATCTGTGAGCAAAGCGCTGAGACTGACCACAATGGTGTCATCTGCAATAGTTTGACAGATGCATTGTTGAAGGGACAGTCCATGTGGTCTGTGCCTGTAATCCTCCTCCACCTGCTTCCCGATCCACACCGGAGATGATCTGTGCTTGCGAATGGACTCAGTGGATAGATGTTCAGTGTCAACCCTATTTTTCAACTGACTGAAGATTTTTTTCCCCGAACTTTTCCACTTAAACTTTTCTAGACACATGGAATTTGACACATTCGCTTCGTCTAATAATTTTTAAGGGCTGCTGGTGTCTCTGGAAGTGTCATTAGAAAGTATCATTGTCCAAGGTGTTTGGCATAATCACTTGGTCTATTCAGCTTGTCAGAAACAGATGGTGACTGCCTGTCCTACTGCAATGGGTTTAAGGTTTTTCTGAATAAGGGAAATGACATGTGGTGGACAAAATCCTAACTAGCTAGCAATAGTCACACTGCCCCAAGTTAATGACATGAAGGTTGTCAAGTGAAATGCTTTGGCCCATTCTGTCCAGTAACAATTTAAGATTTACAATATGATTTCTTGATTTTTTTACAGAGGTTCCATCTTGCCTCACCAGGCCTCAGTTTGAATTAAGCTACAATTACTACTATATGCTATTGCTGCTTTACCACTGCAGCTGATGAATGTGTATGTAAAGTTTACACATTTGATGTAAGTCCTTTTTTCATCCCTACACTTGTTTGAACCCAACCCAAGCTGGGGTCAACGCCCCAGTTCCCAGTCAGACACTGTGATCAGCCTGTTTGATGAAGACAGTGAGAGTTTCCGTTGCTCTTTCTTCACAGTCAGACACAACAACATGTGGCTGGGGACAGGGGTCAAGGATCAAAGGATGAGACAGGGTCAGGGTTTTCCAGTGCATGGTGAACTTGTGAATTCGGGGGTGACCAAGATGGTCTTGGCTGCTCATACTGCCACACCTCTGTTCAGAAGGAGAAAAGGATGACAGAGATACAGGGAGGAAGTAGTATAAAATGATTAAAGAGGGGAAAAGACCAGGATGTGACTAAGATGGGTCAAAGGTTGTCCTCATTCTACTGTAAACACCGGGACTTTCCACCTCACGCAGGGTGAACGATCTCATCTTTCATGGGAAGCAAGCGGGAAGTGTGTATGTGACAGCGTGTATATGGTTGTGTGTATGTGCGTTTATACAGTATGTGTATTTGGTTGTGTGTATGTGCGTTTATACAGTATGTGTATTTGGTTGTGTGTATGTGCGTTTATACAGTATGTGTATGTGGTTGTGTGTATGTGCGTTTATACAGTATGTGTATGTGGTTGTGTGTATGTGTGTTCATACAGTATGTGTATGTGGTTGTGAGTATTTGCATTTATACAGTATGTGTATGTGGTTGTGTGTATGTGTGTTCATACAGTATGTGTATGTGGTTGTGAGTATTTGCATTTATACAGTATGTGTATGTGGTTGTGTGTATGTGCGTTGATACGGTATGTGTATGTGGCTAAAAGGGTGAAATCAGTGTGTGATAAGTCTCACATGCCATCCGTGCTGCCTGACCACAGTCACGTCTCACACTGGCTGCCGTGGGAACAAAAATGCAGCCGTTTAACAGGAACGAATCTCCTCGAGCAAATATATTAGACTTGAAACATCCCAACTGACTCTTTGAATTTCCAGTTATCAAAGCAATATAATAAGTATTTAGACTGCAGACTTTGCAGAAACGCCTTGAAATGTGGCGTGTAGCACTCATGCGTACAGTGCTGTGAGGTACATAAAGTTATGCTCATAAGTTTGCATACCCTGGCAGAAATTGTACAAATTTGGTACTGATTTGGAAAATATCACTGATTGTACAAAAAACTGTCTTTTATGTGTATAATTTTAAGCACAACTGTATGTCAATAGACCTCTGGAAACTGATAAGAAATTACTCCGGTCAAGTTTTCATGCCCCTAGATTATCTGGTGGTACATGCTAATGTAACTTGTAACATTAAATAAAATATGTAAAACAGGACTCTCCTGTTCACTCTCATAGACTAAAAAGTGTCTTTGACATGGAAGGTAATGGAATGGCCCAGTGAAAGACCAGATCTTAACCCTATAGGAACGAGCCATACCTGATGTCCTCAAAAATCACATAGTCTCTCTTATACCTTTTATGAGAAACGAGGTTATTTGTCTTACCCATTGGTCAATGGGGGTCAAAATAGCGCTGATATATGGCGCTTATACATACAAGTCCTAAAACTTACAGGTGTGCTCAAAAGTTTGCATACTCTTGGAGAATTGGTAATATATTTGTCATTTGTAAACAAAACATGAGCGAGCAGGCAAAACATGCATTTTATTTCTTATGGGATTCATATTCAACTGTAGGTCATAACAGAATGGCACAATCATAAAACAAAACATGGCAACAAAGCAGATTCACTGACACCTGTTCAAAAGTCTGCATACCCTTAGTTCTTAATACTGTGTATTTCCCCCTTTAGCATCAATGATAGTGTGCAGTATTCTGTAATAGTTGTCTATGAGGCCCCAAATTCCTGCAGGTGGTATAGCTGCCCATTAGTTTTGGCAAAATGACTCCAGGTCATGCAAAGTCTTTGGTTGTCTTTCATGAATCGCACATTTGAGATCTCCCCAGAGTTGCTCGATGATAATAAAGTCAGGAGACTGAGATGTCCAGGACTCCAGGACCTTCACCTTTTTCTGCTGTAACCACTGGAGGGTCAACATGGCCTTGTGCAGAGGGTCACTGCAGGGTCAAGTCCAAGAATGTCCCATGTGCTGCTTTCATACAAAATGCAACATATTTCTGATAACGGGCTGCATTCATCTTGGCATACATTTTCACAAGATTCCCTGTATCTTTAGAGCTCACCCCCCCTTAAAACATTGGTGAGCCACCATCAAGCTTCATAGTGGGGATGGTATTCGGTTTACTGTAGGCCTTGTTGACCCCCCGCTTATGGTTGTGACCATAAAGCTCTAGTTAGGTTTCATCACTGCAAATTAGTGTGCAAGAAGCTGTCGGCCGTGCAGGGTGTTGTCTGGCATATTGTAACAAAGCTTTTTTGTTCAAGTATCGTCATATTGTGGTCCTTGAAACAACCTCACCACCTTTTTCCAGAGCTGTATTTCTACTGAGGCTACCTGTGGGTTTCTCTTTGTATCCCAAACAATTCTTCTGGCAGTTTTGGCTGAAATCTATTTGAGGTACCTGACCTTGGAATGGTATCAAGAGATCCATGAAATGTCCACTTCTTAATTAGTGATTGAACAATCTTGACTGGCATTTGCAAGGCTTTGGATTTCTTTTCTTATACATTTCCATTACCTTGTTACACAGGTCTTTTGACAGTTCTTTTCTGCTCCCCATGGCTCAGCATCTAGCCTGCTCAGTGCATCCACATGTGAGCCAACCAACTCATTGGCTATTTATACACAGACACTGAATGCAATTTAATAAGTCATAGTGTGGGAAATTAACCTTTCATTGCCATTTTAACCTATGTGTTGCCTTGTGTGTCTCTAACAAGGCCTACCTTTTAATGGTATGTAAACTTTTGATCAGTGCCATTTGGGTGTTTTCTATTACCATTATGATTTTGAAAGTAGACAAACAACAGTGTGATAATAAATGGCTGCATATGATCACTATTTTTAAATAAAAAGTTTTTGCATGATCAGTCATATTTTCCAAATCAACAACAAAATATCACAATTTCTGCCAGGCTATGCAAACTTATGAGCACAACTGGAAGGTAAAAATGCTGTATATGACATATATTTATGTCATTTACATTGATTGAGGGAGGAGGGGTTGGGATTCTGAGCGACCAGAAACAAACTTTCTGAAACTCAGTCAGTTTATTCTTGTTCTGAAAAATGAAGGATATTCCATGAAAAAATTGCCAAGAAATGCCATACAACGCTGTGTAGTACTGCCTTTACAGAACAGCGCAAACTGTCTCTAAACAAAAAGAGGAGCGGGAGGCCCCGGAGCACAACTGAGCAAGAAGACAAATACACTAGTATCTAGTTTGATAAAAAGACCCCACAGGTCCTCAACTGGAAGCTTTAATTAATTGTATCTGCAAAACACCTGTCTCAACGTCGACAGAGAAGAGGCGACTCCGGGATGATGGCCTTTCAGATAGAATTGCAAAGAAAAAGCCATATCTCAAACTAGCCAATAAAAAGAAAAAAATACGATAAGCAAAAGAACACAGACACTGGTACAATGGTACAGAATGGTAAGGAAGAAGTGCCCATCAAGCCAATCCAACTTGTGGAATGTGCTTCAATAGTTATATAAAAATCCTTATTTCTAACATTGTCAATGATTCTATGTCCTATTCATTTTGCTGTATTTCCAATTGGAACTCATTTCATGTATGTTTTCATTTTGAAGTGACTTCAAACTTTTGAACGGTAGTGTATATATTTTTTGGGGAAAGCAGAAACTTCTTCCTTTCTGACATCCAATACAGTCTTTTTCATGCATTTGACCATGCAATCTGACATTGATTGTGGAAAGAGAAACATGTAGATCCTTTAAGTTTGCCCTTTGAGCATTTCTTGGTCAATTCTTGGTTTGAATTTGGTAGGATAGCAAGTCCTAGATAGATATTTGGTGGTCTGAAAAAAAAGAGTGGAGTGATCGAAATTGCATGAAAATAATATTTCTGTAATGCCTCCCAGGATAATGGTCATAAATAATATTTATTTTTGTAGATTTTTTTCTTTTGTAATAATACTTATTTTTGTAGTACTTTTGATCTTGTAATGTTACCACACACCTGTATGGTTAACCAAGAACCATTGTCACTCTCATGAAAATCGTTATAAATGGTATGAAGTGTATAGGCACTCTAACAGAACTTCACAGTTACTTTGTAGAGATGGAATCTGAGAGCATAAGGAAAAAGATTCCCTGGTCTGATGAGGCCAAATGCAAACTATTATACTTGAATGCCAAGCACTATCTGGCAAGGTATTACATATGAACACCTGGCTAATATCATCCTTACAGGGATTTTTGGTGGTAGGAGCATCACGCTATGGGGATACTTCTCATCTGCAAGAACTAGGAAACAGATCAGGATTGAGCAGGAATAGAGCAAATATAGAGAGATACAGTAAGAAAATCTGATCTAGAGTGCAAAGGAACTCAGACTGTGGCAAATATGAAGTATATGACTAGATGCACATAGCCAAGACAACAATGGAGTAGCTTCAGGGACCAGTCTGTGAATGCCCTTGAGTGGCCCACTAAAGCCTGGATTTGAGACCCATTGAACATCTGTGGGAAGATCTGAAGATCAAAGGTTCACACTGACACTCCCAATCCAGAGTAGAGCCATACCAAAGAGGTGTCAAAGCACTGATTGCTGCCAAACACGCTTCTAAGCAGGACAGAATAAAGGGTCTAAAAACGTATGTGCACAAGTTATTTCAGTTTATTTACTTTCAATAAATTGACATACGTTTTTTAAAATGTATTTTTTTCATTGTTTTCTGGAGATATTGTTTGTAGGTTGATAGCAATATACATATTAATGAAGTGTATAACAACAAAAACATGAGAAAATGTGAAAGGGTCACTCGTCTGCTCTCACTCTCTTGTGCTCTCGTTCTCTCTCATGCTTGTCGTGAGAGTGTCACGGTGGTGTTACTACCTTTACCCTCTGACTCTCAAAAGCCCTCCGGAGCTTCAGGTAGTTGGTCAGGGCTCGCATGGCGATGGGCAGCTTGCCGATGACCTTGAGGTCGATGGGCCGGCGGTGGGCTGCCTTGATGAAGGTGTTCATCCACCAGTAGGTGGCCTTAGACAGCAAGTTGACGAAGGGCTGCAGGAACCTCACCCCCAGATCCTGGAGATCCTCTGGGGGTTTCACCTCCGTGGCCTTGCTGAAACATATATAGCGCTGTGGGGTAGGTTGGAAAGAGAGAGGTTATTCGTTGGAATGAGAAACAAAGACAAGAAGAAAAAAATGACTTTGCAATGAAACAAACAATGTATTTGAGAACGCATCAATGCCTTGGCAAAGCCTCAGCACGTATTGTACCGAAATGAGAAACCCGGAAAATCGGTTGATTTAGCTCTTCAGCTTTAAATCTATAGTGTTGGAAAACAAGAGAGCTTTTATTATTGCCAAAGTATTATTGCCAAAATTACACCCGACAAAAGAGCAAAGTTTGGTAACCTTGTGCACTGAAATGGAAAGGCTGCCTAGTTTTTCATAAATGTTGCATTAGTGTTTCACCAAGTAACACGGTAAGTTCAGGTCAGTTCAGCCAGCGTCTCAGAATGGGAAACCCTGTCAGAGCACAGACAGATGCACTCCAAATGAACCGTCACTGCTAATAATAAACACACTTGCACAAACATGTATTTTTTCATATGAAATGCATTGAACCTAAAAGTACCAACAGTACAGCCAATAAAAAGAAAATCTCAATACATTTGAGGTCCTTGATTGAGCCTTCTATAATGTCAACATTTTTACAACAGGCCCACATCACAAATGGATGTATCTAATCAAAAGATTAAATTAAAAGTCACATTTCTCTTTTGAACTTATGTTTTTTTTTTTATCCTGAAAGCGTAACATCATCAAGGGATCCTTGCCAGCTAGCCAATATCCTACAATTGAAACTCTTTATTCAAATGCATGAAGTTGAACTAAACCAAATGGTAGCAACCAGGTACATATAAAAAAGTTACCATGATTTTGGTAATTGTATTGAGGGATAATAAATAATCTCCCCCAGAGATTTTTCCCCCGGGGGTGCTGAAGCTAAACAAAAACTATAGCTACAGAAAAACATATTTTTCAATATGTACAGGTGCTGGTCACAATTAGAATATCATCAAAAAGTTGATTTATTTAGGTAATTCCATTCAAAAAGTGAAACTTGCATAATGTACATATACAGTCATTCCACACAGACTGATATATTTCAAGTGTTCATTCCTTTTAATTATGATGATTATAACTGACAACAAATGAAAACCCCCAAATCAGTATCTCAAAAAATGTGAATATTACCGTAGACCAATACAAAAAAAATATTCTTTGAAATGTTGGCCAACTGAAAAGTATGAACATGAAAAGTATGAGCATGTACAGCACTCAATACTTAGTTGGGGCCCCTTTTGCCTGAATGACTGCGGTTAAGGTCAGGCGAGCTTGCTGGCCAATTTAGAACAGGGATACCATGGTCCATAGACCATGTACTGGTACCTTTAGCACTGTGTGCAGGTGCCAAGGTATGTTGGAAAATTTAATCGGCATCTCCATAAAGTTGGTCAGCAGCAGGAAGCATGAAGTACTCTAAAACTTCCTGGTTGACGGCTGCGTTGACCTTGGACCTCAGAAAACACATTGGACCAACACCAGCAGATGACATGACATGGCACCTCAAACCATCACTGACTGTGGAAACTTTACAATGGACTTGCAATGTGGATTCTGTGTCTCTCCTATCTTCCTCCAGACTCTGGGACCTTGATTGCCAACGGAAATGCAAAATTTACTTTAATCAGAGAACATAACTTTGGACCACTCAGCAGCAATCCAGTCCTTATTGAATTCAGCCCAGACGAGACGCTTCTGACGCTGTGTCTTTTTCAAGAGTAGCTTGACACAAGGAACAGCTGAAACCCAGGTCTTGCATACATCTGTGCGTCGTGGTTCTTGAAGCACTGACTCCAGCTGCAGTCCACTCTTTGTGAATCTCCCCCCACATTTTTCAATGGGTTTTGTCTCACAATCCTCTCCAGGGTGCGGTTATCCCTATTGCTTTTTTCTACCACATCTTTTCCTTCCCTTTGCCTCTCTATTAATGTGATTGGACACAGAGCTCTGTGAACAGCCGGCCTTTTTAGCAATTACCTTTCGTGTCTTGCCCTCCTTGTGCAAGGTGTCAATGGTCGTCTTTTGGACAGCTGTCAAATCAGCAGTCTTCCCACTGATTGTGTAGCCTACAGAACTAGACTGAGAGACCATTTAAAGGCCTTTGCAGGTGTTTTGAGTTAATTAGCTGATTAGAGTGTGGCATACGGTGTCTTCAATATCAAACCTTTTCACAATATTCTAATTTATATCAGTCTGTGTGGAATGACTGTATACATTATGCAAGTTTCACTTTTTGAATGGAATTGCTGAAATAAATCAACTTTTTGATGATATTCTAATTATGTGACCAACACCTGTATTTACAGTTAAAATAAATGTCTTATGGAACTGCCCCCCCAAATCAGAAGCCCTGGTACTTTGTACCTGTTATGATTAAATACTGACCTTAAAGAGCAGCCTGCTGAGTTAAATTAGCAGACAGTTTTATAGTCATATTTACGTTAGGTAAATGCAGATCTATTCTGACACAACTGATTGTTTTGTTGTGTAATGTCACTTGAGTCTGATATAAGAGAACACACATCTGATTTTAATCCGCAATCATTTATGACACAAGTTTGCTCTAATGTCAGACTCTTCCAATCACCCATTTGTCAGCCTCTCTGTATCGAGAGCAAGGGAATTTCTCCCCAGACACATAATGTGGCAGCCCCAAAACTCTCCAATTTGGAGGAGTTGGGTTAAAGTGATCAATTTTGATTGGACCTTGTGTTCAATCAAAAAGGGTATGCCTGAAACATTTATTTTGCAAAATATTTTACTATATGCATAGGGTGATTTACTGTTTTTATTTTTAAAAGATATTTATGAATAATAAGTAATTTAGAGTTTTTCTTTAACAATAAAAAATCACTTGGATACTGTGGGTTAGTGTGTGGGAGTAAAGCCATATTTTTTGTGTTTTCATTTCAGGCTGTAAGGCAACAAAAGGTGAAATCTTTGAAAGGGGATTTTTATATCCAATATACGTACAGTCTAATATGCATTCTTCTTTCAGAGAATTTAAACCATAAACATTTGTTGCAAAAGGTTAAAAGAAAAGCAGTAGTTTTGCCATGAGGTCCGAAATGAGATAAAAGAAAACCTGTTAGTTATTTTAAAGGACTGAATTAGTTGTGTCTTTTTAAATATGACGCATGTTTCTCTTCTGAATGCACATTTTGCACAAAGCAAACAGAAAACTATGCATGAACTGAACATTACCATTATCCACCCTGCATGTTTTTACAAATGTTCCATCGGAGTCGTGCTGTTAGATTACAGAGCAGAAGTATTTACCACACTCTAAAGGATATCACTTAAACAGTGTTTCTGCTTGCTGTGTGTTTTGGCTGTAACGTCCGCTGTTCACACAAACGTCACAAGGAAAACTCAAGGCGATGGTTTAAATATGGAAAGAGTCTGGACTTATTTCAACCCTGTCACACAGAAAATTACAATCTGCGCTACTTCAACAGAAACCTCACCCTGCGCAGTAAAATCGACTTGGTGCCTTCTCTCAGTTAGGCAGGCGTACAAGAGGGTGTGGACATCCATAAGCAGTGTCAGGACGTGTCACCAAAATATGTGTATCTTCTGATGGCACGTTTGCCAAAGCATCATTTATATAGAAAACATGAGTGAGTAGGCAAAACATGTATTTTGTTTTGTATGGGATTCATATTCAACTGTAGGTCATAACAGAATGGCACAATCATTAAACAAAACATGGGGGAAAAAGTCTGCATATCCTTAGTTCTTAATACTGTGTTTTTCTCCCATTTGCATCAATGTCAGCATGCCGTCTTTTGTAATAGTTGTCTATGAGGCCCTGAATTCTTGCAGGTAGTAGAGCTGCCCATTCGTCTTGGCAAATTGCCTCCAGGTCATGCCAAGTCTTTGGTCGTCTTGCATGAACCGCATGTTTGAGATCTCGCCAGAGTGGCTCGATGATATTAAGGTCTGGAGACTGTGATGGCCACTCCAAAAGCTTCACCTTTTTCTGCTGTAACCACTGGAGGGTCAACTTGGCCTTGTGCTGGAAGGTCCAAGAATGTACCATGTGCAGCTTTCATGCAGAAGAAAGCAAATAGTTTGCCAGTATTTTCTGATAACATGCTGCATTCATCTTGCTATACATTTTCACAATCAATTCCTTGTCTTTAGAGCTCACACACCCTCAAAATATCAATGAGCCACCACCATGCTTCACAGTACAGATGGTATTCTGTTCACTATAGGCCTTGTTGACCCCTCTCCAACGATGGCACTTATGGTTGTGAACATATATTTTGATTTCGTCACTCCAAATTACAGTGTGCCTGAAGCTGAGGCATGTCGAGGCATTGTCGAGCAAATTGTAATCAGGCTTTTTTGTGCCATTGGCCCAGTACAGGCTTCTTTCTGGCAACTCGAGCATGTAGCTCATTTATGTTTAAGAATCGTCGTATTGTGCTCTTTGAAACAACCACACTGCCTCAGCATGTATTTCTCCTAAGGTTACCTGTATGTTTCCCTTTTTATCCCGAATAATTATACTAGCAGTTTTGGCAGAAATCTTTCTTGGTCTACCTGACCTTGGCTTGGTATCAAGTGATCCCTGAATTTTCCACTTTTTAATAAGTGATTGAACAGTACTGACTGGCATTTGCGAGGATTATTTTTATCAAGTTCCATTAACTTGTTTCCATGACCTTTTGTCAGTTTTTTTCTGATCCGCATGGCACAGTACCCAGCCTGCTCAGTGTGTCCATGTGAGAGTTAACAAACTCAATGGCTTTTTATACATAGACAATAATTGCAATTTAAAAAGTCACTGGTGTGGGAAATTCACCTTTAATTGCCATTTTCACCTGTGTGTGTCACCTTGTGTGTCTGTAACAGTCAAGGGTATGTAAACTCAAGGCCATTTGGGTGATTTGCCATCGTTATGATTAAAAAAGGATAATAAATGGCTTCATATGATCACTGTCCTTAAATAAAATACATATTTTCTAAATCAATGCCAAAATGTCACCTTTTCTGTCAGGGTATGCAAACTTATGAGCACAACTGTTGACAGATTGCTCTTAAACATGAGAGGGGGTTACTGAGAATTCTTCCCAAGGACAGTTACAGGCGACATAAGCGGTTGCTCAAGATTCCCAACCGTTTTGGGGTCTCCCTGACCAATAGGGATAAGGCATCCCCCAAATCAGATATTTCTTAGGGTTCCTAAAAGCTAGAGCCAGCACTGATTCTTCCAATAAAGTCGAGAGAGTTTCTGTGTGTCTACACGTTAGTGTGTGTACGTTTGTGTGTACAGAGTACCAGGAGACAAGGTGATGACTGTGAATAAATGTGAACTGCTGCTTCCCAGCACAAACATAAACACACACACACACACTTGCATGGATAGCTTTCACACAGGACACACTGGTCGTTATCATCCACCATACATAACAAGTGTGATTGCTTCATCAACAACCCAGCAGGACTTCCCATTATTTCATCAACAAAGCCACAGGCAAACCCCCAAGGATTAAAAGCGACGCCTCGGCCAAAGATCTAGACAAACAAGCCCATCGTCTACATCCTATCATCGCTCACAGATAAACAATGGGTGGTTTGAATGAATCACAACATCCCAGCACATTTTGCCATCATGAACAGACCTGCGCACCTTTGATACCGATCGTCATATACAAGCGTCCAAAACGCTACACCAAAAGGAGGCAGAGATGACTGAAGCAGGTTAGAGATGGCCAGGCACGCTAAAGAAAACATCAGCTTACATGCACACACTCACACTCACACAAATACACACGCCTCGCTTGGGAATAACACACAAAAAGGCACAGATACACACAAACACATGGAATGAGACTCCCCCCGGGCTGTGCTGCTCACCCTGCCCAGTATAACGTTGATCTCCACAGCAAGCAGTAATCCGTAGAGCAAGGCCAGAAGCCCTGTGATGCAGTAACGAAGCTGCCTCAAGCCGATGCCTTGCTCGGTGTACTTGGCAAACTTGATGGTCTTCATCAGAAAGGCCAACACCCAGTAGAACAGCAGAGCTTTGGAGAGATCAGACAGAAAAACATCAGAGCATGTTTCTGGAACCCTATGGGAATCTTCACATGGTTTGACGTGAGCCGTTTCAAGTCTTGACAGATGTAAAAGTTCTGGATTGTCCTAGTCATTCTTACAACAACGCCAAGTAATTCAGAGCAAGTCGTGGGAATTGTGATCCTGGTTTGGTTATGTGTCATGGCATTTCTGAGGGCTCTGCTCATGTTACATCCATAGATGTGGTTAAAGGTCTCATCTGTGAGAAAATACATTATACCATGGACAGTGCCCAGTGAGGCTTCAACTTTCATGTAATCAAATGGGCAGGATTTCCATCTTTGGTTTATCCCTCCTGATGTCTCCATTTTGGTTCATGTGTTTCACCAGGAGTCAAGTACATATATCATACCGAATTTAACTACTTCAATAAAATGGCACAGATAGACAAATTAGTCTTCAAAGTAGAATGAGAAGTCTTATTATTACTGTCAAAATGATTGTGCAAACCTGTCATTCAATTAGCCTATACTATACATTCTATATCCAAAAGTCAGCTGGATGGATGTCATTTCTCCAACTTGATACATTTTTTATGGGATAAAAACCATGGTAATTGCAAAAGGAATTGATACTTGTAGAAAAAAATAGTTATTTGGCGTCCTGTAAATTTGGTGGCTTTTTCTTTTGCATCACGTCTACATGAGTGTATCACAGAAACGTGCCCCAAATATCAAACACTATTGCTCTGCCCTCGCATACACCAACCAAGCATCACCTCGCTCATGTCGTCTCCATTCAGTCTCTTGTCTCCTGTCCCACTATCCCCCTCCTCTCCCTCTAACCCTGTCCTCTCTCTTCAACCCTCTCCTGTCCCTCTATCCCCCTCCTCTCCCTCTAACCCTGTCCTCTCTCTTCAACCCCCTCCTCTCCCACTATCCTCCTCTTTTCCTCCTAACCCCCTCCTCTAGCTCATCCTCCTTGTTGTTTAGTGATGTTTGTCCACAGTTGTCAGGGTCAAGAGCCATAGAAACAGAGAGAAAGGAATGTAGATCAGTATTGAAAACCTCGTTTTGCCTGCCATTCTGATTCACATTCAATAAATCAATAATGATGGAAATCAACAAAGTACTGGAGTGCCATCCACACTGAAGACAATAGCTATAGACTTCCATGTGGCACTGTGCCCAGCTCTTGCCACTCCCTTGCAATTTATGATTACATCCTTACATCCCAACAGATCCACAGCTGGTGATGGAGAGCTGAAGATCAAGACACGCCCTCCGATGCACATCTTATTGCACAGGCCAGCCATCCTGGATGTTTCACCAGTAGACAAGCGCTGAAGGTGAACGCATTCCATAACCAAGCACTCGCAGGTGCACAACCTAACACAAGGAGTCGCAAGACCCCTTCGAGACAAAGCACTCCTGTCCGACACTCACTGTCCTGGCGCAGAGACAATTTAGCACCACCCTTGCCCTGACCACTGGAAACTGTCACTATGCTGCGGTCAGGATTTGAACCTGAACGCTATGACGAGGTTGTACTGTGACCTATACCACTAGTCAGCCCTAGTCAGCGGTTATTTAAAAAGTTCTCGTAATCCCGATGACACAGTTCTCATTAACGCATTACATTATCCTCTTTCATCTGTTACAACCCAGCCCTTGAAATAGATGAAAGGCCTGTGCTGACGCCAGGTGAATACGTTGAGCAAGAGAACAGTGAAGGCAGCATAAAAGCATCCATTACTAAATATGTTTACCCACTTTCCGCAGTACAACATAGACTAAAAGCAAGAGTAAAAGTAGTAGTCAATAAATGAAAGATTTGAGTTTTTTCAGGAAAGAAATTGAATAGAGCCGACATTTAACAGAGCTACAGTGAGCACGACCTCTGCACAAGCTGTGCTCACAGTCCCTGCGGAAAAATATTACGTAATTACGTATTTAAATGAAAGCATATTTGTTTTCTTAACAATAAATGACGAGCAGGAAGGTAAAGCCCCAGACGTGTCATTCAGTCTTTCACTGTTTCAACAAAGAATCCGTTACAGGCCACCGTCAGAGCAGCAACCAGAACAACACACTCCTGAAAATCCACCTCGCCGTCTTTGTTCTCATGCAAAAACGCTCAGGATCTTCTCCACCACCGTCGGGTTACAATGGGACAAAGAAGTGATCAACAAAATGACAACACAATTAATCAATGGTTAGTCAACAAAATTCTAGGCTATAAAGTGCGGTGGATGTGTCGTTTTTAACACCATCTGAAAATAGAGTTTTTTTGTTACAGAGATCTGTCATGGATGATCAGTGTTCCATGTCAGAATTCTAATGTTGCAACCAATAAACCCACAGGCCCAGCTTTTCTGGAATGTTCCCAGCACCTCTCACTTCTGTGCGGCTAGAACCGGGATATATTTAACAGTGTGTGTGTTATTATTGACAGACAGGGAAACACGCTTTTAAAGACATCCAAATTATAGTTCTTATTGTTCTCCACGGCTTTTGTTATTAATATTATGCTAAGATGCTTTGTGACATTTTTTAAGAGCAGGTGGCATTTGACACAATACCATATAATATATATACATATATTTGTATTAGTGTAAACTTTTTGCCGGACAGTGTAAAGGAAGCCGGCCAAGAAGAGCGAATGTCTCTTACTGAGCGATTTTTGCCTCTGTACTCTGTGTTTTTCTGTTCTGTTGTTTTGTGTTTGTTTATACATTAAAGAGTACACGGACCTGCTACCTCTGCCTACGCCTGGTCCGCTTCACCCCACTACACACCTACGACAGTTATATTGCAACTTTTTCTAGCACGTTACATCTTCAGTCTCGCTAGCAATTGCTCAATTCTTATGATTATTCCCAGGTAGTCAGTAGATACTAGTAAGCTTGTTACTGGCTTATAAGCTGTTAAAACGCCCAGTGGCAAAAGCCATACAGTTCAAAGACGCTATGGTGGAGGTAAACATAATAAGACATTTTGGTCAGTAGACACAATGTTCAAAGGTGTCTAGCGACTGCTGAAACGTGTAATGCGGTGGCGTAGTGCTTAAAAACAAAGACCTAATTTTGAATCGGTTGAAAGCAACGACATTTATACATTTTCTTTGTGGGCCGCAATAAAACATTACGGTTATATAGTATTGCGACTATTTCTTGTAGATTTCATGATTCTCTCGTCTTTTCACTTGATGAAAAAGTGAGTTATCATCACCTTTATTGATAGTTATTGTATCAATGTCATTCAGGAATGACATTTTTTTTACGTTGTTATGCCAAGAAAGAAAAAATACGTTCTAATGCCTTGAAATGAAATAGCTTTGGCAGACCCGCTAGCAATTGCACAATTCAAATGAATATTCCTAGGACGATAGTAGATTCTAGTAAGCCTATTACTGGCTAATACAATGTTACAACGGCCAGTGGCAAACGCCATACAGTTCATAGACACTATTTGTGGTCGAGGGAAACTTAGTAAGAAACGTTAGTCAGTTTAACTGATCAGTATCATTCACAAATGGCCAGTTAGCTGTTGAAAAAACCAGTGGCAAAAGAGGATTTGTTCAGATAAGACACAAGAGGCTGTACTGACACACAAGTGGTTAACGACACTGCATTCATGTGGGTGACCTGGGTTTGAATCCTGATAGGGCCACATTTTCTATTGCGGGCCAGCTGAACTAAGCTTGCTGGTTTCTTGATTATTGAACTGTTATTTAGCCATGTAATTCATGTAAACACTCATTCTAATAAATAATCAGTCAATCGGGGCTGTGACTCATCAGTCAATTACAGATGCTAACCCTAACGAAAGTTATTACAAGATAAAAAATTATCGTTTTTGTTTGCTCAACGATATTAAAGGCATTACCTCTTAATTGCCTCTTAACTGAAATCCATCAGAAAGAGACGATGGAGAATGATGTATAGACAATCTGTTTGGGTACCTCTGATGTTAAATGGGTTTAGCTGAGTATGCAATCATGTCCAAGAGAAACTCAATCTTTTTCTATATATTGGACTTGTACTAATCATATGATTTACTTTCTGAATTTACTAGAATTCAAATTAAATTGACCCCAAACCATGCAAGCATGCTAGAGTTGCTCTGCTCAATGGGTTTTCCTCAAGAAATTAACAAGAGTGCATTTGAGCTAGTTGGTATGAAAAAAAATCTGAACCCCAAAATAAAATAAAAAACACTTTATGACTGGCACTAGCTATGTATTTGACAACACTTGTTATTTTTGTGAGATAAAACACTCTTACCAAAAAATCCATGATGGAGAACTAAAGGGTGGATCATCAAAGGTACGGCAGAAGGTTTGAATGACGAATGAAGAGCACTACTGAGAAGTCTAAGTTTGTTTCCCATGAGGGCCTGATATGAATGAATGCAGCCAAAAGAACACTCAAGAAAAGAGAATGGAGAGTAGCATTTCAGAATTCGCCATATAATCTGTTTTATTACTATCTCTAGTTAGTTTTAAATGATATACAACTGAATACTGATTGAGATAAAATAACAGTTCTGGTCCTAGTAGATCTCAGTGCACAATTTACCACTATATTTCATTGAACATTTCTAAACAGGCTGAATCATTGAGTAGGACTCTCCGGGACAGTCCTTAATTGGTTCAGATCTTATTTAGATGGCCAGAGTTACTTTGTCACAATTGGCAATCATAAATCTGATAGGGTGGCTATGAAATGCAGAGTTCCCCAGGGATCAGTTCTCGTACCACTTCTGTTCAATCTCTATATGCCACCTCTGGGCCAAATTCTACAGAAAAACAACATTAACTAGCATTGCTACGCAGATTGATACTCAAATATATATGGCTCTCGAACAGTACGACAATAGCTGAATAGACTCACTGTGTCACTGTATAGCACAAATAAATTCCTGGATAAACCAAAAATGCCTAAAAGGTAAAACAGAGATTATTGTGTTTGGCAACAAATATAAATCAACTAGTATTAGTAAAGAGCTCAATCCTCTGGCCCTAAAAACCAGTGACCAAGTGCGTTATCTTGGTGTTCTAATAGACTCACAGACCTCACATTTAACAGTCATATCAAAGAGGTCACCAAAACAGCATTCAATCATCCTAAAAATATATGCAGAATCAAGGGCTTGGTGTCCCAAAAAGAGAGGTTCATCCATGCTTTTATTTCTAATAGGGTTGACTACTGTAATTGCCTCTTAACTGGACCCCCCAAAAAGACTGTAAAACAGCTGCAGCTCATTCAGAGTGCTGCTGCTAGAATGTTAACAAGGACTACGAGGACAGAGCACATCACAACGGTTCGTAAATCTTTGCACTGGCTCCAGTCTGTTACAGAATAGATTTTGAAGAGGTGCTTTTAGTCTATAAATCACTGAATGGTTTAGGCCCTGAGTATATTTCTGATATGTTTGAAGAGTATAAACTGAGCATGGCTTTTAGATCCATGAACCCTGGTCTGCTGTTAGAGCCCAGAGACAAAACTAAACATGGTGAAGTTGCGTTTAGCAGTTATGCTTCACACAACTGGAGTAAACTACCAGAAGATCTTAGATGTGCCCCGAATGTATCCATTTTAAAACCACGTTAAAAACACTTCTCTTTTCACACGCATATGACTGAGAGCTTAAACTTAAACACACTGTTTAGCCTTACAGCTTTTATAGCTTCCTATGTTTTTATTTAGTTTTTATTCTATTTCTATTTTCTTACTTTATGCTTTCTTATTATCATGCTGTTATTTAAGGTGGTTAGAGTCCCCCGTGTCCTGTTGATGTTTTCATTCTAGTATTTGTTGTTATTATATGGAATTTCTTTCTTTCATTTTTCCCTTTGTAAAGCACACTGAATGACTTCTATGTATGAATTATGCTTAGTAAATACATTTCTCTCCGTCTCCAAGGCTAGCTCACACTCAGCCCCAGCGATAATGCGGGATCAATGTTCATCCAATAAATACGGACTTTGGGGTTAGTCAACAGACTAATTGGGTGGACAGAAAGGTCAAGGCTCAAGCACTGATGTTAACGAGGGAACTGTTGCGAAAGAGTGAATGAACAAGAGCAGGAATCTGTTAAGTTTAAGGAAGCAGGAGGAGGAGAGATGTGTATGATCAGATGAAGAGGAGAAACTCAGCAAGTGAGGGGATGATTAAAGTGAACATTACAACGATGAGAAAACGTTACAGAATGTCACTGAAACGGCTGCTGTAGAGACTATCAGTAATAATTCAATCAATCTATCATATGTATTTATAAAGCCCCAGCCTTAAACTGTACACTTTCCAAAACTCTAGATATAAACTTTACCATTAGCCAAACTTACCATTAATTAAACCCTCTTTCTAAACCTAACCCTACAACCCTAACCGTATCAGTCAGGTCCTGGCTATGCCCCTAGCCATCTCTGCGCTGGGCTGGGGGTCATATTCTGGACCTGGCAGAGGAGAGGCCTCTAGCCATCTCTTCAGTTGCTTTTTGTGTTCCTCAATTTGAGTTGGTTGCACATCATTGCCTCTAATTGGGGATCCTATTTAGGATTGCCTCACTTTGGGTGGATTATTGTTGGTTTTGTCATGTGCATTTTGCCATGGTTACTGGTTGGTTTGGTCATGTGCATTTTGCCATGGTTACTGGTTGGTTTGGTCATGTGCATTTTGCCATGGTTACTGGTTTGTTTTATCATGTGCATTTTGCCACTGTTACTGTATTGTTTTGTCATGTGCATTTTGCCACGGTTACTGCATTGTTTTGTCATGTGCATTTTGCCACGGTTACTGCATTGTTTTGTCATGTGCATTTTG
>JACXGJ010005473.1:0-38963 GCA_016801105.1 Esox niger
CCACACCAACCAGGGCATAGATTACATTATAACCTCCATAAGTACTCCACACCAACCAGGGCATAGATTACATTATAACCTCCATAAGTACTCCACACCAACCAGGGCATAGATTACATTATAACCTCCATAAGTACTCCACACCAACCAGGGCATAGATTACATTATAACCTCCATAAGTACTCCACACCAACCAGGGTGTAGAGTAGGACATAAACTACTTAACAACTTTCATCCCAGGGCTAGCAAGGTGAAAATAATGCATTGTTAGATCAGTCCTTGAGCAAAACAGTGTTCTTCTAAGTTCTGTGGAATATCATGCCCGCTAAAAAACTAAAATGTAATTATAAAAATGTACTTGGCCCCTTCCACACAGAACAGTATATGGGCAAAAATTTACCTATATAGGAACGAGGTGCCATGAATGTACTTCAGAAATAGCCAAGCCAAGGTCCACATATGCCCAAACTAGGTGAGCTGCCCCACCCCCGGCAATGCAATCAAATATGATCACAGACAATGGCATTCAAGTAATGCCTTCATTCTTTTGTAATACTGATATTCTTGCTCTTGGAATGTCACAATGTTGATATAAGGTGTATTTAAATGTCTGAAGTTTCTTTCTGTGTCTCTTGGTGAGACAGCCATAGGCTCACGGGAGACAGGTTGTCTGCCACACTTCTGACACATCACGCAGTGCAGTAATCAGAAGATTCTAGAACCATATGACTGTACTGCTCCTTTCTGAATCATCTACACACACATGGACACACGAACACACACAGCTCAGTGATTAATCCTTTTGGAAATGTGGGGCATGATGTCGTGTGTGTGTGTGTGCGCGTGCGTGTGTGCGTTTTTGTTTGGGCAACGCAGACTACTGTGTACTCTGCACGAGGGGGTATGAGTCAGAGATGACAGAGCACCCCCCCACCCCCTTCCCTCTCTGTCTTTCTGTTTCACCTCTCTCCCTCAGTCACAATGTTTTTCTATATGCCTGTCTGGGATTGTGTAGAACCTATGTGTATTACTGGTAGCTATTGTCATACCCACAATCCATCTTGGGGATATGCAGGGCGGGATGCGAGTGCTAGGACAGAAGGAACTTTACAAATGCCCACTCCAGTAGTAGCACTCTTAAGTTCAGCCTTATAAAAATGGCCACATGGGTATTTTATCCTGTCTGGCTCTCGGGTGGATTTCATCAACTACCCCGTGCTCTGATTGGGTTGTACGGATAGGGAAGTACTCCACCTAGTGGCACAACACAACATCTGCAGACATGACAATTGCTTACCCATCTCTTTCTCTACCCCCGCCCATGCTTTGTCCCCATCTCAGGACGGGAGTCTGTGGTCCTCAGATGGCCCCGGGCCCTCCAGTGGAATGAGCGAGGTAAGGTGGATTATGGGTAATCTTGTTTAGCCATTAAAACCACTGAAGACTTTAGGTATATAAGGATCATTACACAGCGCAGGGACCTGCACAGGTCCCTACTTTGGCACTATATTTCCTTTAAAGAGCACTACTTGTGACAAGGGCCTGTAGAGGTCAGGTGAAAGTAATGCACTATATAGGGAACAAGGCGCCATTTAGGTTTTTCCCTTAGATCCTACCCAGTAGGAACACCTAAATGCATTTGTCTTCCAAAATAATGATCCCAGGAACGATGCTGTATCATGCTGTTTTGCAGCTCAGATCTATTTCAATACAACAGCAATTCATTCTGTATTTTGTCCAGTCCTGATTTTTCAGAAGAATTTTTTTTCTGAAGAATTAGGAAAGTTTAAAAGCGCAGCGTGCAATTTCAAAAACGCGTGTGCGCTGACTCTCCCGTTCATCACCTTTCACAGCAACAGGTATATACCCCCCGGCCCCCGGACCGTGTCCCCTCCTACCTGCAGAGGGATCACCTGGCCCGCTTCCAGCCCACTTACCCCTATCTACCCCACGCCATCATCGACCTTCCGCCCACCATCTCGCTGTCGGACGGTGAGGAACCCCCGCCGTACCAGGGCCTATGCACGCTTCAGCTTCGTGACCCCGAGCAGCAATTGGAGCTCAACAGGGAGTCAGTGCGAGCGCCCCCCAACCGCACAGTCTACGACAGCCACCTCCTCGACACCTCCCTGTGCCCACCGCCCAGCCTCAACCCAGGGGTCAGTGCCACCACCGTAGCCACGGCCGCCCAGACGTACTCCAGCCGGGTGGAGGGAGCTCCCCCGACATACAGCGAGGTGATCGGGCACTACTATCACCCGTCTTCGATGCCCAGGCACCACCACCAGACTCTTAGCGGTGGCACAGGACGTGGAGGTGGTATAGGGGGCCCAGGTCCCTCGCCGCCACCCTCTCTGCTCCACGGAATACTCCAGCAGGCCCACCTGGGCAGTCTGGAGAGCAGGAATGCACGCAACAACAAGGAAAAGCAAAACCCTCAGTCGGTGTGATCACTGTGTTGGACACCGTGTATTCCCCCAAGGCTGTGCTTCATCTGAACAGTTGGTGTCATGGCTACATTGTCTTGGGGTGGAAGGGGTGGGAGAAAGGCACACAAAAGAAAAAGAGCCGTGCTCCCTTCTTAACTTTACCCCACAGTTGCTATCTTTACTATAACCCGTCCCCCCCCGACTTACTTTGTATAAATATTTACGTGTTCTATGTTGTCTCCGTGCTAACAGCTTTTTTTCTATACTGACAAAAACAAAAAAAGTTTATTTCAGTTTATTTGGTTTTTTATATAATTTTGCATTGGGTTTTACTAAAAGTTGCGTTTCTAATTCCTTATAGCTTCCTGTTGATCTGAAGGTCTTTTAGAATGGCCAGGTCTTCCTGTTTACTTCGATTTTTTTTTGATGCAGGATTATTTTAGTGAGCCGAAACCCCCTTCTGGCTTTGAAGACTGACCATGTGCAGGCTTGTACAAGGCATTGATAGCACTCCTCTAACAGATTCAAGCTCTCATGGGATGCCAGATTGAGGCTCAAACTTGAGCTCCAGTTAGCCTCTTAGTTCATGACCCAGTTAGCCCCAGCGCCAGACAGACCCCCATCGCTCCTCATCAATCCGCATCAGAGGGTTAGTCAGCTTAGCGATGCGGTGGTCAGAGTTGGTGTCCATGGAAACACATGACTGACAGCTGAGTAGACCTGTGATGTCAAGCTGCGTGTGTCAATATAACAAGTACTGAGTCGAGATCAGTTCAGGTAACTGTTGAACCCACTGAGTTGACATCATCTTTGTGGAGTACTATTTGAGCCCATTAGAGTTTAGTGCTGTACTTTGAGTCTTTGTCCAGTCAGTGCTTTCAGTACCATCTTTGGCAAATGGTCTTTCTTTTTTCTTCTCTCTTTTTTTTAATTCAAATCTTTTTAAAAGAGATGTTTGCACAAGATTCAAGACTGTTTATTGGGAGAAAATAAAAATTAATCTTTAACATGTGTCACAAGAGATGAGCGGAAGCTGGGGGTATTTTTCTAAACAAATGGATTCTGAATAGTTTTTTTTGTCTGTTCTAGAAAAAAATGAAAGCGGCGATCTGTCGGGGTGCCAACTCAAACGTTTGACATTGTGCTCTCCATACATGTACGTCTGTGTGTCGATGTATGTGTGTATACGGCATATATACGCGTATATGGAAATGGAAAAACTAAACTAAAAAGCACGATTTTAGAGTTATTTATATAATTGTTGAAAAGAATTGCACTATTTTTTAATATAACGAAATGGAACGAAAGAAAAAAGACTTCTATTGTTGAGGAGACCTGGGTTTTGTGTGCATGTGGTTATTATGAGTGAACAAGCTCTCAACCTCTTGAGCTCCAGCTCGAGTCCTTTCTCTGCAGAGAGCCCAGATGGTCTGATCCAGAAGTTGGGGGAGGTTCCACCTAGATGCTGATTCAGGGTCAGTTTTATATTTTTCCTCCAGTTAGTTACCATTGTCGGAGTGGAATCTGATCCAAGATCTGTACCTAGGGGGATATTCACCCCTCGTCTGATCACCACAGGAGATCAGCGCACAGACGCCTACTGCACAGTACAGCAGTAAAGTAGGGCTGAATCATTAATTAAGGGCCAACTCACTACTTTATAATTGGTCTTCCATTTACTTTTGGCCAACATCAGATGTGCATATGTCAATTCAGGATTCCTGTCATAGGCTTTACTTTCTTTCACTTTTCTGGGCCTTTACAAAAGGCAATTGAAAACCCCACTGACCTCTATAAAATAATTGCTCAAAATGTATTTGTCAAATATTTCATTTTGACAAACTACCTCAGTCGTCATCAAGCACATTGCTTCCTCTACCTATTTAGACATTAACACATTTTGTGCCCACATTACATTTTGACTCACAGATTTAAGAACAGTTGGTTCTTAAAGCACGAACATTGCCATATCTAGGTTTAGAAAGTAAAGCAATTAATCCCTCTTGGCCTTGTATCTGATCATCAGGCCTTTGAGTTGGCCTGGTGAAACAGAGAGTGTGCTCTGTGTACTTGATAGCATGACCGACTATGCTGCCCAAATCCTCCTACCGTCTGGGCTTCTCTCCAACAGGCATCTCTTAGCACTTTAATGACAAAGGAGAGAGACAATCTCCCTCAGTCAGCATTGGTCTCGCTTCCCTATTGATATTATGCAACTGCTCCCTCTGAGGCGAAACTCAAATTGCCCCAACTAACGCTGGTATCACAGCAAATATGGGTGGAAGGGAAGAGAGGACAAGTCCACAAAAGACACCAGACAAGGCTGTCCAATCGCCCCATTAGTCTGCTCTATTTCATATGTTCACATTTTAATTTGAGGACAAACAACTGAATCGAAACTGAAAGGTCTAAACCCTGCAAAGGATTGTTCTGAGGGGCATGTCCTTTTAACACTCTTGGTGACATCCCGTTCTGCAGTTTGATGTCCTCAGAGGGTAGCTTGGGTAGGTTTCCTGGTTCGATTCCAGTCTTTGCTTCTGGGGAACCATTGCTGACTGATTACTTTGCAGACAGGGTGGGGAGTGGCACATAAGGAACTGAAATAGAGGACCCTAAAAGGCATACCATATCAAACTATACCACTGTGTAATCGATACAGTTGATATGACACTTCACGAGGCTGTCATTAGCATAGCGCTAACATTATATTATACAAAACATTTCTTGATACTTGAAATGCGTAAAGTGAGTATCATGTAATTTTGAATGAAGTAAAAATCTACTTTTTCCTCTGAACTGCTTCTCTTTCAAACATATCTCTTAATACAATGCATTTCATAGTGAAATTGAAAGCATTGTAAGTTCCAGTGCTTCTCATTCTCCCCTGCCATGTATGGTTAATGTACGCAGCCTGGCCCCACTAATGAACTGTACCGTCTAGACTGGGCACACTGATAATCCAGAAGATTCCAAATGGTGTGCCTTTAGGGTTGGCTATATCACCACCCACACCCTTGTCTGAAATGAGCTCTTCCTATTCCATAGAGATGCCTGTGTCCAATGAAAGGGAGTTCCACACAGACTTGTGCACACAGCTTGTGCTGCCATTGGCTGACTGTCAGTCCCCTTGGAAATGTTCAGTGTTTGTATGTGCCTGCCTGCGTTGACAGATTGGGCTCCGTCTGTGCTGTCAGTTTGCCTAGACTGGCTGTAGACTGACTCACATAGTGACCGAGACGTATGGATGATATTAATGATGATAATGTTGATGGAGGTGTCGCAGAGAGCGTTGCAATATACCTACTATTTGCCTTTTGATAATGTAGTCATTGTTCTACTTAGAGAAATGTTTTCTTTTTCACTGTTGTTGTTGCTTCTTTACTTCTAAAAGGTCATTTTACATGCGTATAAAGGGTTTTGCTGTGTAACTCATATGAATAACTGAACATTTATTCATTCCATGGTTTGACCACCAGGTGTCTTCACTAGTGATTTTTTGGAGACCAATACCCCACACAAGGTTGTGTCAATGTGTCCAGGACCGTATATTGCTGAAAAAGTAAGTCTGACTGGTAGAGTGGATTGGTATTACAATAAGGGGAATAGGTGCCAGAATTATGCCTTTGTTCCTGTTTGCTATTAGAAACCCATAAGTAGTCTTTGATATGTCCTGTAGTTTTTAGTGCGGAATATGTGCCTCTAGCTTTTGGGAGCGCCATTTTGAAGACAAATGGGGGGCCAGGTTCAAAGGCATCACCCTGGTTCAGGAACCTTTTGACCTTCCTCCACTCTCCCGACTACAATCTGTAATGACCAGTGTAATTCGTAGTGTCCACATTAAGAAAGCTGAGATTAAGGCTATTGTATAAGGACACGGTATATTGGACCTGAATAGGTTCTAATATGCCATATTACCAATCAGTCTACATGCCCAAATCAGTACAGACTATAGATTCCCTTCTCCACCTTATGCTCAGTTCTTAGATGTGTGCCTTTGACGATTCTATGGTTGATGTTTTTTCAGTAATGTGTTTTAGTGCAATTTATTTTTCTCTGGATTCTGTTGCCTTTTTCACATGAAACCAATCGCCCTCTTTATTGCAAAACCAAAAAAACAATAGAGAATTTAGTCCATCTTTAATTGTCAGATCATTTCAGACTTCCCTGCATGCATAACAATAAGAATAAATGTCAAACTTGAAGTAAACCAAAACAATGAAGAATGGGATGGACATGTTTAAGGGCCCGGTTTTATGAATACACACAGAACATTGCAAACAGAACCTGTCCAAGTTCATCATATTGTCCCTCTACTGCATCACATGCAAAGTCCATACTTTGCTGATTTGTAAATCATCTGCTTATTCTGATGTCCTATTGTTGAGGGTTTCAGTGTGAAAAAAAGGCATTTCCAAAGAAGGAATCATCCTAACCAGACTCTATTATTACTATTAGACTGTCAAAATGACTTGAACATTTCCTTTTCACAGTTTTTTATTATTATTCGGTTGCATTGACCGTGTTGCCCTTCAAATCAGCTCTGCGTTGGGTCTTTTTTTAAAGAATTGAACATTTAAAAAAACAGAGGGATGATAATATGCAGTATAAGCATATTAATAAAACTGTTAAGCAATTTATTAAATGTACAGAAAAAACTATCCTGGTGCTTATTTTGTAATGACGCTTTGTGTACTGATGAAGAGGTAATGTTATACTGTCTATATAAAATCAGTTCTATTCTATAATATGTTCCATGCCGAGATGTATTGCAGTAAATATATAGATGCCTACTATTGTCAACAATAATTGCTTACGTGTATCAACATTGTTTATTTTAATTTATATTGGATCCTTAAAGTGTTACTGGGTTTGTATCTATATTTGATAACAGGAGACATTGTCTATTATAGAACATGCTATGAATCTGATACATTTCAAGTAGCCCCCAATTAAATAAATAAAAACATTTTATAAAAACTGTCAGCTTCTTTGTCTTTTTTTACTCATACTACTGACTGAAGAGTTGAGAATGCAAACATTGGAATGTAAGCTAAACAATTTGTTACTTAAACTAGTATTGATAGGGCTTGTAAGAATGCCAAAGAACATGTTATACATGTTATACCTGAAGTAAACATGACAAACATTGCTATATAGACAAACCACATAAATTTACCAAAACAATACAGACATTAATATATGTAATCACATGCAATCTTTTCTAAACATTCACAATTAGTTTTTAATATGTAAAAATTAAGAAAACATGGGTTTCATATGAATGTGGCAGTTTATGTAAAAGAAAGAAGAACTAGGCAAGCCTACTTTAACCGGGCCACAAGTAGAAGTGATTATGGTGAACACGAGACTATGGTTGAAGAGCAGCTATTTATGGGCCAATGCCAGCTTTTTTGTGAGAAGTTGACAATTGTCTGTTCCTGTGATAATCCCAGTCTTAGTTTATGGAATGCCATTTGCATACCAAAAATGTATGTTGAATGCATGAAATTAGAACAATTCTGCAAAAAAAATGAAGAATGAACACTTACGCATCAGTTCTCGATAAAGAATATATTTTAAAGATCAAAATCTTTACTGTACATAGTAATTCATTGACAACAAAATGACACAACAGACAATGGAAACCAAAATCACCATCCAATTGAGTGCTGGATTCAAACTCCAAAAATCTAAACAGAAATTTGAAATGTCAAGCTGTTCCAACGGTGGGAATTTCCATGGATTTTCCTCCCCAGATCATCACTGACCCACCGCCAAACCGGTCATGCTGGATGAAGTTGCAGGCACGAGCTCCAGTGTCTTTCATGTCTGTCACATGAGCTCACTGTGAACTTGCTCTTTTCTGTAAAGAGCCAATTCTGGTATTCTCTGGTAAATGCCAATCGAGCTGCATGTTGCTGGGTTGTCAGGACAGCTCCCACTAGTGGATGTCGGGCCCTCACGCCACCCTATGGAGTCCATTTCTGACAGTTTGGTTAGAAACAAGCACTGCAGTAGCACGCTGGAGGTCATTTTGTAGGGCTCTGGCAGTGCTCCTCCTGTTCTTCCTCATATTCTGGTCCTGCTGCTGGGTTAATGCCCTTCTACGGCCAGGTCCAGCTCTTCTCGTCCCCATCTCCTGGTATCTCCTCCAATCCTCTTGAGATTGTACTGGGAGACACAGCAAATCTTGGGATGGCAAATATAGATTTGACATCCTGGAGGGGCTGGACTACCTTTGCAACCTGAATGGGCTTGCAGGTATCACCTCATGCTACCAGTTATGACAAGGACACTAGCAAAACGCAAAACTAAAGAAGAATCAATAAGGAAGGATAAGGAGAGAGCAAGTGTCTGTGGCCACTACCTGCAAAACGATTCCTTTTTTGGGGTTGTCTTGCTGTTGGCTCTCCAGTGCAACTGTTATCACTTTCATTTGCACCAAAACAGGTGACATTGATACACAGTCACTTATGCTTTCTACCTGGACAGTTTAACTGATTTGGTGTTATACTGTGATGATTATGTGTTCCTTAAATTTTTTGGAGCAGTGTATGTTCACTTGTTCTTTAACCGTTGAAAAAATAGACTGATGAGGAACAGAAACTAAGACTGAGTCTTTATTCAACTTTAAGAACATTGGTGGAGGGAAAAATATTTAATATATGTCCAAACATTATTAGAATTTATACCTTGTATTTGTGTTTAACAGAAGACTACTTCAAGTTAAGAATGCTTGATAGAACAAATAAGTGATGTGTGTGTGAGTCTCCTTTGCTGGAGAACCTTGTGTGATCATTAAGGACATTTTCCATTACCCCCCCAAAATTCCCATATGTTCTGCAAACAAACGTATGCTGATAGGGTAAATTTATAGTGGTTCTGAGTAAGAACTTCTGCCAGCTAAATTACTTAAAAATATACTACCACAAGATGGCAGTCATGTACAGTAATTGTGGTATTTCTACATTGCAGATTCCTCACCATGAGTAGGCAGTTGTACTCAGTTTCCAGTGGCAGATACTGTGGGCATTTAAATATATTATAAGTAGCCTGTACAAAGACGGAAAATAGTTGTATACAAATGCTGGACTTGAATCAAACTTTAATACTGTTCAGAAAATCACCCATGTCAGATGTAATTTCACTGAACCCACACCGTAGTGTGAAAAATAAACAGGTAGGGTTGTCCTACACCTCTAGGCCTACTGAAAAACATTACACTTTTGCAATGAATTGAGCTTGTAAGGCAAACTGACACTTAAATCATCCAAATTCCATCCTGAGCAGTTGTTTTCAAACTTCTATCTAGTGACACACCTTTTCAAAATCAAACCATCACGGCCCAAATTATACATAGAAAGTGTGTTCTCAAAATACCCACTATTCCTGTTTTTGATGTTGAAGGTGGAGAGCACAGACTGACACATCAGTCCAAAATCTCCGATAGGTGTTCAATTGGGTTGAGATCCGGTGAGCGCAAAAGTTATAGCATCTAATTTACATAATTTTCATACATATAAAACAATTTGTGAACCCTCATGCCCTGTGGATGGGGGAAATTGGCATCCTGAAAGAGACCCCACCCAGAAGGACAGAAAGGTGATCACAGTGATGGTTTGTGTTAGTAGACCCAAGAGCAGAAATTAGTCTGAGTCACTCTCCAAAATTAGAAATTAGAACATTACTTTTTCTTTTTAGAAATAAACAAGATAGCATATGCCAATGGCATTAAAACTCAAGACTAAGTATAGATGAGATATTTCAGCCGAACTTAAATAGCAAACAACCCAATGTGGCATAGTTGAAATCAGAAATCAAGACGAGCAATGAAACAAAAAGAGCCGAGTGAAATTCCATGGGCATCCAAACATTCAGAGTTCACTTAGCGGCCTCCTGTGGTGGAGACAGAAGTCCGCCTTCCAATCACACAAAAATAATTTCTAATGATTTACATTGATCCTTACCTTTATGGTGGAAGGTGGGACTAAACCATGACAGGAAAATGCCACCCACAATATAACAGCCTCCCAAACCCCTCAATGTGTTGGGTCAAGCATTCAGGCCAGTTCTGTTCTCTTGGTGTATGCCACACCCGCACTTCTTGTCAAGAATATGGTAACTATCACTCACCACTTGAATAACCATATCAATTTAACCACATCTCTCCTGACCCGTCACTATGATTTTTTCTTTCTGTTTTACACTACTTCCTTTTTCTGCTGCACAGAACTGCTTTCTTAGGGACCTTTCTCACTTCATTCTCTTTCAAACTTTGCATTTGACTTCCTCCTCATCCATTATTTTCCAGCAGATCTAGCTAGTATCCACAGCAGTATACACACGCCACATGGCTTACACTTATTTTCATGGTGTGCAAAATTATGTCGGATATCAGGTGTTTAGCAGGAAGAAAACTTATGCAACAGAATAATATATTTCTTTTTAATGAGGTTAAAAATAATGGTGGGTTCACAAATTCTATTTCCAGGGGTGAACACCCGGATTTGCTTCCATGACATGTTGGGGACCCAAGTTTAACCTCCTGTAACCCCACTATGGGTTGGGGTCAGAACACTCAAAACGCTGCGCTAGACCACTGGTAGAACAGGAATTATTATTATTATTGGTCATTCGTTGGATCAACTGGTGGGTCAGCTACTGTGTTGTTTCTATTTTGCCAAAATATAGCATATTAGTTTAATGTGATATCCAGGTTGATGACAGGCCTAGAGCAGCTGCTGTGGAAGAGTAGGGTTGGGCAATATGGCTCCACAGCCACATCATTAGTGCAAATATAGATTTTTTTTGTGTTCACATGTCTTTATTTAATCAGAACCAGTCTTTTTTATTTCACATAACAGGTGTGTAGTTATCAATTCCATATGTTGGTTAACAGGAAATAATGGATTTGCCAAACTTGGCTGAACAGATTTTCTACTTAACTCTCACTCTCAATGTACATCAAAACAAATGCCCCTCTGTTAAATTTATTATCAAACGATAGAACAAACATTGTGTTTCCCCGCTGTGAGATCTTTCACTCATGACTTATGTAACTGTTCTTGATAGAAAAATCTTGGGAAATGTGTTCATGATTAACACCACAATATCCATTGACTGAGTAAATATTTATCATTCATTTCCTTAGACAATGTTGTCTCTGTTTGGAACAGTGTTTTTTGTCTTCTGATAGTGTTTCCTTGCTAGGTTCCACATTGTCTTTCTTGATTTGGCATACAGACATGCTCTGCTAACTTGTGTTTTATAAACTTAACATGCCAAGTCTGTCTAGGTCTTAGCCCAAGATGTACTGTTCAGGACTGCAGGCCACCTACAAAAATACAAGACATGATGAAAACTATAACACAATGAACAGAAGAAACACAAAAGATAACAAAACAGAAATATCCCCAATTATCCCCCAGCCAGATAGCATCATTATCTTTTCCCCAAAACTCTAAATAAGACTGTGAGACATTAGTTGTTGTTTGGACTTGGTGTTCTGTTCTGCAACTCCCAAGTTAATGTATTGTGGATCTGGGCCAAGTATGTCTGAGAAGATTTCAAAGATTACAGACCTGTAGTTGCACTGAGCACATGGTAAAAACATTACAGAAGTACGCCCTCTGGAGTTTGACACATTAAAGAGAGGAATCCTGGAGTAAGATCCTTTGTAATTTGGATTTGCAATAGTGGTATCTATATAATGTTATATAAATGTACTGTAGGAGACTGGATTTGACTGAATATGTATGAATGTATTTCAATTTATTCTTCTATTATGCCAAGGACATTTCAATGTGTAGCATCTCCTCTCATCTTGCCAAGATGGCATCTTTTGAGGGTTGGTTTACTGAAATATATGCATCAAACAAACAAGATATAGATACGTTTTTTTTGACATGGTGTGTATTTTAAAGCATCTGTCGACCAGAAAAGGTCTAGCATTTTCACAAGTTTTTGGTATTTTCTAATGGTCTCAAATATGTAGGTATCTGAAAAAGGCATTTTTGGAAATGGGGTCGGTTTTCCTAAACATGTCAAAGGGGGCAAATTATCAATTTATGTGTATATCCCATACATTAGGAATCAACAGTTCTCTCCATTGTCAAAGTTAATATCAAGATTAGAAGAGGGAAGGAGCGGTTTCTCGTTGTTGGGATAGAGGAATTACATGGGACCTAAGTACAAATGTGCTTCCAGAGACAGTTTGCTACTGTATGATGTAATAATAGGATTATGATTAGGGAGCCATCTCTGCAGGCTGACCAGACAATGCCTCATTTACATTATGCCCATGAGAATCCCTGACATTCACAGTTGATTTAAAGCCATGCTGCAGCAGTACCACATAAGCAACGATGGGCCACTGGACCAAACATGGCCTCCGGGGTATATTATAAATGTTTACTATAAACCAGTAACCCATTCTTCTGTGTTTTAGCTTTTTCTTATTTGTTAGATTTACTCATTAATATGAATTGATCTGGAAACGTAGGTTAGCCATAATTCTTTAGTGTAAAAGCTGTACCATGCATCAGGTCAGGTAGTTCCTTATTTTTTAGATGCAATTTACATTTCCACAATCCATAGTGCTAGAACTACAGCTAGGGAGATCCAAATTGGACAAAAATAATTAGCTCCAAGGCATAACATAATAAAACACTTTAAAACATTGAAATTGGCACAACATGTCAGTTAAGAACCATTGCATTAAGGCATGAAAGCCTAAATGTTTTAAGAATGTTTTTCAATGGAAAATCTAGGTACTCTCTTCATTTTTATTTTCCGTTTCCATTTTTCTTAATGATTACAATCCTGATTTTCCCTTCATGGCAACCTTTCATGCAGATGTTCTGTACTACAGCCATATCTTGTGCTGTAGATAATGGGTACTGAAGAGTCATAAACTTAATTGTGTTTTATGAAATCTAAAGAATGATTAGAACGATAAGCCATATCGGGTTACAATGCAAACCATACAAAACATGCCATTAAATATTACACCAAGAAGACGGTGTTTGCTTTGTCAGTTCTTTTTATTCAGTCCCTGCATGTGTCATCAAACGCCTGAATCTAATCCAGAAGGCCATGGTCCACCTGTCCTCCCATCTCACCCCGAAATCTCAAATCCACTACAATACATGATGCTTGTCGCAAGGGAAACTGCCCCAGGAAGGGAAACTGGCCCCCGAAAGGGAAACTGCCCCCGGGAAGGGAAACTGCCCCAGGAAGGGAAACTGCCCCAGGAAGGGAAACTGGCCCCCGAAAGGGAAACTGCCCCCGGGAAGGGAAACTGCCCCAGGAAGGGTAACTGCCCCAGGAAGGGTAACTGGCCCCCGATAGGGAAACTGCCCCCGGGAAGGGAAACTGCCCCAGGAAGGGTAACTGGCCCCCGAAAGGGAAACTGCCCCCAGGAAGGGAAACTGCCCCAGGAAGGGAAACTACCCTTTGTACCAGGCAACAGAGAAGAAGCAAATTTAGGTCCTGGAATGGCCTAGCCAGTCTCCAGACCTTAATCCCATAAAAAATTATGTGGAGGGAGCTGAAGGTTCGAGTTGCCAAACGTCAGCCTCGAAACCTTAATGACTTGGAGTAGATCTGCAAAGAGGAGTGGGACAAAATCCCTCCTGAGATCTGCGCAAACCTGGTGGCCAACTACAAGAAACATCTGATCTCTTTGATTGCCAGCAGGGGTTTTGCCACCAAGTACTAAATCATGTTTAGCATTGGGGTTGAATAATTATTTAGCAAATCAATGTATAACATTTTTGACATATGTTTTTCTGGATATGTTGTTGTTATTCAATACAATTCTAGACTGATAATTTCTTTGTCAGTTGGCAAACATACAAAATCAGCAGGGGATCAAATACTTTGTTCCCTCACTGTATCTCCCAAGTGCATCAATGATGTCGTCATGAGGGTCAATGTCAGGACTTTCCCCAATCAAAAACCCTGGAAAAATTGTAATGTCCATGCTAAGTTCAGAACATGGTCCTCTGTCTATAGCTCTGGGGATCAGAAGGCTTTGAAGGCTATCAGGGATGTGACAAGAGAATACAGGGATAAGTTGGATTCCAACTACTACAGATCTGACCCTAGAAGCATGTGGGGAAGACTGCGACACATCACAGAATACAAAGGAATAGCAATAGCAATGATGCTCGTACTGCCGCCTCACTCCCTGACGAGCTCAACACATTCTATGCACGGTTTGCAGCAACCAACACAACTCCTTCAGTGAGGCTTGCTGAGGACCAGGATGACTAAACTCTGTCCATAAGCACGACTGACATAAGGAGAGTTTCAATAAAAGTGAGCCATTGGAAGTCACCAGGGCCAAATGGAATTCCAGGCCATGTCCTCTCAGGGGATGCACTGACCAACAAGGAAAGGTTTTTCACCTCTGTATTCAACCTCTCTCTGTTTCTGTCTGTAGTCCCCTCCTGCTTCAAACAGACCATCATTGTCCTGTAACGAAGAAACATTCTATCCCCTGCCAGAATGACTACTGTACTGTAGTACCGACCTACACCATCATGAAATGCTTTCAGCAGCTGGTTGAATTCACATCTGCTCCACCCTTTCTGACAACTTGGACCCCTTTCAATTTGCATACCGTCCCAATAGATCTAAAGATGATGCCATCGCCCTGACAAGACACACCACCCTTTCCAACCTGGAAAAAGACAACACATACGTGAGAATGGTGTTCGTGGATTTTGTTTCATTTGTCCATAAAACCTCTCTTACAAAACAGTTCTGGATAATCTCTGTACTTTCTAGCAAATTCTAATAAGGACCTCATTCTAATATGGACACTGCCACTTATTTTTGGGTTTGTTACTGCTCTAGTAATATTTCTGTAATCAACTGCTGTTGTTTTCCAAAGCTGAGCTGACCTGGTTGTTGACAATTTCTGAAGACAACAGTGATTTCTTTCTTTTTCAGGACATTCTCAACTGTTGGTTTGCCTTCTGTGCTGTGGTTCAAATTGAGTTCCTCTTCTTTCAGCATCCAAAATTGCTGAATCTTCTATCACAGAAAGCTCCCTAGTATTCATATTGGATTATGCCCCCAGGCAGCAAATGCAGAGTACAAAGGCTAAAGCAAAGGATAGAACTGAGACTACACATTCATTGTTCTTTTATGTGTGAACAATTGATTTATGTGTTTCTAATTAATAAGAAGCTAAATGTCACAATACTTTGCTCGCATAAAGTGTGGGGTGGAACTCTGACAGTGCTTTTCTTACTGGGTAAAACATGTTGAAACAGACAGAAATAAATGGCAAGTCTGCCTTTTTGCCCCAAAAATGATCTACAATATTTATGCCTCTCCAACATGTAGAATTAAGAATCACCTCTCCTCTATTCATGGATTTTGATATCTGCAACATCCGAGAACGTGTCCCCCATATCTCTGTTCAGGGTCTTGCTCCTTGCTACCAGCCATCTGTGCTCATATCAAATCAGAGCATGTGTCCAGCTGGTTCCCACCGGTGCTCCATTTACCCAATGAGTCCCAGCCCTTTCAGATAAACTCGCACCTTTGGTGCGTATGTCTTTACCATTGAGCAACTCGACTGTGCGCAGGCTGACGCTATCACCATGCTATCTCCCCTGAGCAAATACTCTTTGGAATCCAGCAGGCCGTTACATAACTGAAATGATCATGTAGCAAGGGTAACATAACGATGACAAGTTACAATGTAATAAACTTGCTTCCCTGAATGAAATGTAGGATGAGTATTGCACCGGATTAGATCCAAAGGTCATTCAGTGACGTAACATAAGTCTCTGAACACTGGATGATAGTGAATGATAGGGATGTGTCTAAAGCGGTTCATACCTGTAATCAAGAGGTTTATAGTACACTTATGGCCAGAAGTGATCAACATGTTGTTTTAGAGGTGCTATATTTACTTACACTGTTACTTTATATCAATCAATAAGGTAGCATCCAGCCAAACCCTACCAATGCAGCTAAGATTGTAAAGTTAAGTAACATTTTAATATAGTCAGCAAATCTATAAGTAATTTATTGCTTTACGTTGCAACATATTGGAAGTCTGTTGTCTTCAGGGCGACTGAGCATTGGGTCAATGTTCGTACAGTAGCCTCTTTTTTAGCAGACTGATAAATAATGGAACACAACTTGCTTTACCCTTATTCTGGTACAACAGTGAGACCGTGTACAGTTAGGTCCGGAAATAATTGGACACTGACACATTATTTTGGCTGTTTTCACTAATAGATTCAAGTCACTGTTAAATAATGATTATTGACTTAAAGTACTGTCTCTTGGCTGTAATTTGAGAGTACTCATATTCAAATTGGAGGAAGAGTTCAGGAATTACAGCTCTTCAATATTAGCCCCCTCTTTTTCAAGGGAACAAATGTAATTGGACAATTGATTTCAGGTGTGGCATTCCAATGAGAATGCTGTTGCTGAGAACCCACAACATGCTGTCAAAGGAAGTTTCAATGCAAGTGACACAGGAAATCCTTAGGCTGAAAAAAATTATCCATTACAGAGATAACTGGAACATCATCAACATTTTGGTACATTCTGATAAAAAATTACACTGAGCTCTGCAACACAAAACAGTCTGGTTGTACACAGAAGACAACAATGGTGGATGATCATAGGATTCTTTCCATGGTAATGAAATACCCCTTCCCAACATCCAGCCAACACTCTCCAGTAGGTAGGCACATCATTATCCAAGTCTACAATAAAGAGAAGACTACACAGGAACAAATACAGAGGGTTCACCACAAGGTGCAAACCATTCATAAGCTTTTCCTTCCTTGGATCACTTCTGACCCAGTTGTCTAGCCATCACAATTTGGCCCTTTTCAAAGTTGCTCAGATCCTTACGCTTGCCCATTTTTCCTGGGCAAGTGTAAGGATCAACTTTGAGGACAGAGTGTTCACATGCTGCCTAATATATCCCACCCACTGACAGGGCCATGATGACGAGATTTTTAAGGATATTCACTTCATCTATCAGTGGTCATAATGTTATGACTGATCAGTGTATTGTCTGCTCAGATTCAGACAAATTCCGTGAAGTGAAGTGGGCAGTGCATCACTATACAGATGGACAATGACCCAAAACATATTACGAAAGCAACCCGGGTGTTTCATAAGGCAAAGAAGTAGAATATTCTGCAATGGCCAAGTCAATCACCTGATTTCAATCCGATCAAGCATGCATTTCACTTTCTGAAGACAAAACATGAGGCAAAAAGACAGCTGCTGTAAAGGCCAACTGAAGACAGCTGCAGTAAAGGCCTGGCAAAGCATCCCAAATGAGGATTCCCAACGTTTGGTGATGTCTATGCATTCCAGACTTCAAGCAGTCATTGCCTGCACAGGAATTTTGATTAAATTCATTGTGGTGGTATACAGAGCCAACATTTTGAGAGTTGTGTCAGTGTCCAAATATTTTCCAGACCGAACTGTATGTCCATTTACAGGGCAAGCGCTCAAAACATTGGGCTAAGTTGTATGCAGTTTCTTGATACATATAGACTTTCCTCTCACTTGTCAATCACAGAGGCCCTGAAGCCCTCTGCACTGCAACACACAGAACTTCGACCCAAGGTTCATTTTCCATCTGAGGAAGCCTTTGTTGGTTACTCACAGCTCGACACAGCAGGCCAGGAAACAGTCAGTATCTGGGAGTGAGTATTACATTTTCACAGTTGTTTGTATTTTCTTACTGATGTTCTGAGCACTCCATGATGATTACCATATTTCATTAAACAATGATATACAGTACACACTGAATAAATCATTCTTTCTGAACAAAGAGAAAATGCAATATAACTACATTCACTTCTTTCATAGCACAATCATATGTAATTTGTATATAGTCTCTTCTGCTGATACTGTAGGATTGTAAACGTTCCATTGAAGCAGAAACATAACCTCCTATAGGAATAAGGTAATTACAATGGAGGAGTACAACTCATATAAATGTAAGGGCCTCCAATTCCACAGCAAAACTATGATTTTGGAGGTGGTGATATAGAAGTAACTCAAATGTTGCATATCTGAAGCCCTATTCACAAAACATCTTAAGGTTCAAAGTAGCTCCCAATTTGCTGATTTATGAGAAACTCTTAAAACAATGGGTATGTCAGTCCTAATTTTAGGACTCCAAAGATTTTGGTCTAAAAGTATTTCACAAAGAATTTTAGCACAAAAAACACATCCTAAATCTGTGAAAAGGTAGGAGTAGACAAGAGGACTCCTAAGTCACTAAAACCAAATCACACACAATCCTGAAAGGGCGGCTGCCAGCAATCTGCCTCATAATTAGCCCTGTTATGCTGGTCTCTGAATACCCAAGGGCACTGTACACCATTGAGGCAACAGACGATACAGCCTCCTAATAAATGCAGTAAATGTTTCAGATTATAGATTACATGTTAATATAGTCTAGTTAATTTATTTGTGAATATATTTTTGTTCATTTTTGTATAGGCTACATACATTGACTGTATGACTATGTTCTGTATGCACATTGTGGTCTAGTGTAGTTGTAAATAATTGGCCTAATGTCCTATTACCTGTGACAGTTGTTTGTTGCTTGAATTCTGCTGTTAGGAGATGATCAACATTATTTGCACCTCTGAATGGCCATTATTTTTGGCTCATCAGAGTACATTTTCTTGACATCCAAAGTGTTTTACGCCATAATGTGCTTTACGGACATTTCTTCCACATCCATGTAGCGTGCACTTTGGTGAACAGGACATAGCATGAAGTGGGTCATGCAGAAATTAAGATTTAACAAAAAAATCATCATTAGAAAAAGAAAGATAACTTTTTTTCATTTTATGGTATCTTGTTTCTGACACTACTATACTGGATCGGCGGTACACCGTGACAAAAATGTATCTTTAGGCGGAAGTGCCTTCATGCAGTATACATTCAACATGTATTATGTTGGGCATTCATGTTACATACATTTTGAGTTACTGGGCAAGATCAGTCTGACCCTCTCTGGTGGCTATTAAGGCAGACAAATAGGTCGGTGGTTTGGCTCTGCTCTAAAGTTACCACTTTTTTTAACTGTGTTGGTAAGCCTGATGAAAAAAATCTGTACAGTTTACAGGAATCATGGGGTCTGGGAACCCTTGGAGTCCATGGAGCTACTGCATGGGGTCCTTGAAATAATATTATTTTACAGGAAAAAACTAAAATGTATGCACATTTCCGGTTAGATGTTTGTACACACCTATTCATTCAAGGGTATACAGCTCCCGAACAAATTAAGAGATCACTGCACTTATTCCTTCCCTTTCCAAAAAAGTTGAAAAGGAAGGTTTCGAGTGAGGAAAAGAAGTGTTAAAATGAAGAGACCATTGCAAATGGAACTCTTCTGTTCCACACTCAAAACCTTCCTTTTCATCTTTTTGGGAAGAGAAAAGAAAAATGCCCTGCCTTATGGTAATGGTCCTTTTAAGCCCATAATCAATGCATTGAGCCAACATTTTTTTATTTTAAATGTGTAACGTGTATCCTTGAGGCAGTCTAGGCATCACCGGTGATTGTTGTATGTTCAGAGCATGTTTTTGGGGGTTGTAGCCCCATTTTACCCTTTTATATAAATGTATTCAGGTATATACATACAGACAGCATATACTCAAATAAGGGAGATATAAGTGTAAAAATGTATACAACATTTAGTTAACTTCATACAAACGAATTATGACATTTAGACTTTAAATCAATGCTTGCATTTAGATTGGGGAGGAAGGATAGTACTGCAAGTTTTGAAAGCGAGTGTAAGATTGCAACTCAATGCAAACTGATAGATGGACCAGCAAGAAAGTTTGAAATGGAAAATCTCTTTGAATAACTTAAAATATTACCCACAGATTTATACTGTATGTATGCCACTTTGTATGTATGCTAGTAGTGCAGTAAAAATCATACAAATTGACCCCCATCAACTATCTGATTAATCATTGCGATACAAGACATTTGTTTTGTTTAGGTGCTGCCGTTTGCCTTTTAAAAGTTATTTTACAAATCTCTTACAAGTAGTAATGACAAACCACTTCGGGTGTATCTGTCTAAAACCCTTTCTGTATGTTACCCTTTGTGTTACATAATTCACTGTTAATATAATTTAAGTCAGTCCTACTTCTCTAATACAGTCCATCATATGAAATCCCACAGACAAAAAACTGAAGAATCATGAACAAGTTAATCATTAAAAGTTTATTCTTGTGGGAATCCTTTTACAATTTCAGATTACAACAAAAATGCATGGATAAAAATAATAACATTAAATACAAATAAATAAGGACATAAAATGGACTTAGTAATGTCCTACACAGCTGAGATGTGCAGGACGAAATATATGACTCTGTTTGAATCCATCTGTAATTATCTGTACCAACATGAAACTACAATAGCTTTGGATATTGCTCGTTAATAAGTTATTGATAAATATCACATTAATCAGTAGTTTGGACCGCATCACATTCTTTGAAAAACAGATGTGAACAACTGATCAGGTTTGGACTACAAATACTTTTCCCCTTTTCAAGTGTAACCTGGCTGTATTTTCAATTCCTACAGTTGCTATGACAGTGGAGGATTTCAACAAGGGAATTTGTGAACCATATTGTTTTCTTGTAAAAAAAGATTTTCAAGCTTTTTTTAGTATTGTAGAATGATCACAAATATCTACTTTTCTAGTCTCAGGTCATAACAGCTCTTAATGGCAACATCTTTATCACTTTTTCTCTCAGTCTCTTTGTCTACATCTGCCTCACCCTTTGCTCAAGAAACTCTAGCTGTTGGGATACCTCATTGGGCAAATCATCATTGACCTGGACGTCAAAATAGCATCTAATATCTTCCACCTCCTTCTGCCAGAAGTCCTTGGACAGACCAAACAGCTCCTCCATGTTTATCTGATTCTCTCTGAGTCCATCCAAATTCAGGGAGCCCGGACAGGGCAGGTAGCCAACAGCTGAGGGCATAGCTCCGGCCTCTCCGCTCAATCGACGGAACATCCACTCCAGCACGCGGATGTTATCCCCGAAACCAGGCCACAGGAAGCCAGCAGATGGGCTCTTCCGGAACCAGTTAACATGGAAGATCTTGGGAAGCTTGGCGTTGGGACGCTCGGCCATGCTCAGCCAGTGAGACAGATAGCGGCCAAAGTTGTAACCAAAAAAGGGCCTCATGGCAAAGGGGTCGTGCATAATCACCTTGCCTGATGGTCAACAGAAGAACAGAGTTTAGAAAATGTAATTATTTAATTCTGCTCTAAGTATTTAATGTTTCTGTACATTTAATTATTCTTCAGCGCTGAGGTTACAAATGTGGTTTTAACTTACCATGGTGCTCTGCGGCAGCAGTGGCTTCAGATCTCATGGCAGCTCCGACAAACACGCCATGTTCCCAGCTAAAGGCCTCATAGACCAGGGGGACACCTTCAGGCCTGCGTCCCCCAAAGATAATTGCCTCAATTGGTACACCTTCTGGGGACTCCCATTGGGGGTCAATGATGGGACACTGATCGGCTGGAGTGCAGAAGCGGGAGTTGGGGTGCGCACATGGTTCACCTATGGAAAGAAAAATCATGAGCAGAGAACAGAGTAAAAATCATTCCAAAGTGTTTCAAGATGTGTGTTTTACTGAACTAGGGGGCAGATTGTTGAGGACTACTATTGCGGGGACTTACCATCCTGGGCTGTCCAGGGTTTGTTCTTCCAGGAAATCAATGTGACTCCCTCTGGGAGATTCTGGTCTATGCCCTCCCAGTAGATTCCGCCATCACTGGTCTCAGCCACGTTGGTGAACAGAGTGTTCTTGCGAATGGTTTCCATGGCATTGGGGTTAGTCTTGGCCGAGGTTCCGGGGGCCACGCCGAAGAAGCCGTTCTCTGGGTTAATGGCTCTCAGGTTTCCTTTGTCATCGAACTTCATCCAGGCAATGTCATCCCCGACACACTCCACCTTCCAGCCAGGGAGTGTGGGATTAAGCATGGCCAGATTGGTTTTGCCACAAGCACTAGGGAAAGCTGCTGCAATGTACTTCTTCTGACCAGCCGGGTTGGTGACACCCAGGATCTGAACAAAGAACGGGTGCATTTAATATTTCAATTACAGCAGAGTATTTAATACAGAGTGACTAACTGAAATAAATGTAAAAACAACATAATATGTCATCAGAATTTACTTGCGCACCATGTGTATTGATGTTGACCATTGCTCTCAGTCTCAGAAAACAATGCACCTACTAAGTGAGTTTTATTGGGACTGCTTACCAGCATATGTTCAGCCAGCCAGCCCTCTTCCATGGCAATGCGAGAGGCAATTCGAAGTGCAAAGCATTTCTTTCCCAGCAGGGAGTTGCCTCCATAGCCACTGCCGAAGCTTACAATTGTTCTGTGGTCGGGAATGTGGGCTATCAAAGTGAGTTCTGGGTTGCATGGCCAGTTATTGACCAGCGGCTCTGAGAGAGAGAAAGACACTTTCGACTTGAGTACTAATTTAGATTTACATGAATATCTATACACAGTATAATTGGTCAGTATTGTAGGCCTTTTTACAATATAATCACAGAAAAATCTATAAAAATCTTTAAAAGTTTAGTATTCCACACAGGGTGAATGAATTGCCTTGTGCAGGGCTTACTTTTAAGTGGCAGGGGACAGCCCACAGAGTGAAGGCAGCGCACAAAGTCTCCATTTCCCAGTGCAGTGAGAACGGCTTTGCCCATGCGAGTCATCACCCTCATACTGGCTACCACATAGGGAGAGTCGGTTAGCTCCACCCCGATCTTGGACAGGGGGGAGCCCACAGGCCCCATGCTGTAAGGAATCACGTACATGGTACGCCCTAAAATATACAAGAGAGGAGAGACATTAGGACTGTACATCATTTTGAATGAGGCTGCAAAATATTGTGTTAATATTGTTATTGCTAAATGTTGTTCCGGTGCGGTTTCAATGCTGGATCTGGATTGGACCTTGTATGTAGCTGACAAATATTATCTTCCCAATAAAACATTAGGTAACACATAAATACAGATGGGTGCACATATATACTCCAAACAATTGTAGGATAAAATGCTTTTTACACATAAACACACAATAGTGCTACTCCCAGTCTCAACATTGCATTGAGTGAATGTACCAAGGACATGTAAAAGGAGTCTAGTTATTTTCGTACAGTACCTTTCATACAGCCTGGAAAGCGCAGGTTCATGGCTTTGTCCAACTCCTCTTGAGACATCCAGCGCCCCAACTGGCTAACACCACCTCCTCGTGGAGACGGAACTGTGTCTCTCTGTTCCTCGGTCACAATCACTGTCTTGCTCTCCACACGGGCCACATCTCTAGGATCTGTCCGGGCCAGCCAGCTAAAAAGAAAAAAAAACATTATTTTTTTTATAACATGGTCAACGTTAACCCTGTTACCTATGTTGTCATAACAAGTTTGCCTATATTTTATAGAAAACATTTCTAAGAAAACCACACATTTTTATTTTTATTTGGTCATATGTAACTACAGAAACACAAAAGCAATATTTACACCTTAAAATGTAACATGTTTGGTCATCAAGTTGGTCATCTTCTTCATAATGCTCTGACCAGCACATTAAATTACCATAGTTATCACAAACACTATCCCAGGGTCCCCAACTATTCTTAAAATCAATCCAATAAACCTACCAGTTTTCATATTTGGTCAGCTTCTTGATCATACCCTGCTCTTCAAGCTGGGTTAGGATTGTACGATTCTCCTCTTCAGAGCCGTCACAGATGTGCAGTGATTCGGGCTGGCACAGGTTGATATTTGCCTCCACAAACTCCCTGACGGCTGGGCTCAAGGCCCCTAAGTCCCCCTGGACAACTCGGATGCCTGCCTGGTTCTGGGACTGCAGCTGAGGAGGCATGGCTGATTCTGTTGGCTGTGAGTGGATTTTACTGGAGAAATTGAGTTGTGATTCAGTGTGGAGCCTCTCTAGGTCCTTGAGGACAAAGGAAAGAAAAGAAATACATTAGCTCAGCATATGAGTTTAAAAAATGGGAAATGTTTTGCTTTGTTATCATTATTTGACCTAACACAAAAGAGACTGGTGTTAGTCAAGGATATGTATGGTCCCAGATTAATACATACACACATATACATATAAATATGAATATATATTTATATATGTATATATTGTTCATATAATTTTTAAGGTGTTACAATGTAAAATCATTTGGAACATCCTCCATAACTATTTGGAGAATATTATGGCAAAACTGCATGAACTGAACAGTTTATTGTAGCAGCAATTAAAAGTCTACAGTATGTTTGCATTTTAACATAATATAGATAATATACTGAAACAAATGAAACTGTTGTTTAGCAAAATAAGAGGACATATTTCCCTTGCAAGTCTTGTCATCCGACATCAAATACACTTCTAAGTGCACATAATAGCAAAATCGTACCAAAGATAATACAGATACCTTTTGTCTTTGTTGAAGGAGTTAATTAAGCTTCATCAGCTTAATCTTAATGAGGCATCAATGCTTTTGTTCCCTGTTGTATGATAGACAGTGAGAACCATGTGTTCTTATACTGAGGGAATATGGGGGGGGGGGTGTAAAGGAGTCACGTCCCTGAAGTTATTTGCATACTTACGAAGTACTTCGACAGTCATCAGTGAATCATTAATACAAAAAATACGTAGTTGGTCGAGTTAATCATTTACTGAGCATCTTGTTCTTTCAAAGTGCTGGTACACACTACGCCTCTCGTAACACGTGCCAAACGGTCCATCAAAAGTTCAACATTGACCCACATCACGAGTGATGCAAGACTTTAAGTCCGAGGACCATTCAGTGACGTACTGTGATAGATCCATTCGATTGGCGCATTGCTGGAGGCTTGCCGACGATGGGCAAAAGGTCTTGGGTATGATGGTATCTAAATACTGACAACGCAATAGTAACGGATGTTGCTGTACTTTTTCGGGACGGTGACGGCAACGTTTAAAGGTGTCTATTTAACGCAGCGTTTCAGATCTGAGTATTAGTAGGATATTTCAAATTTTAATGGTGCACTTATTGTTTACATAAGAAAAGAAAGTACAATTACGTTGTCATTTAGAATACTGTCATACAGAGACCAAACTCAATTAGTCAACAAGCAATCAGGAAAGCTCAGCTGCGTTTTGGATCAATGGATGACAACATCAGAGTAATAGAGAAAAAAATTATAGGTGGGCAATGGAGGAAGAAGAACAATCCCTAATGACATTCGTGACATTTTACAATGAGGGAATTTGGGCAGAGTACATCCATCAAACATGAGCCATTTCACTGTTGCATGAAATTTTGCAGACTTTCGGCAAAAATACTTACTGTCTACGTAATACTAATGTGCTGACCACAGTGTTTTCTGTACTCTGACTGTATTAGCATACGCAGGACACTAGCTGCAAGAAAAATCTATAAACTTGAGATGAGTATTAATATTCTATAAAACACACAATTTCTTCTTTCTGTAGAATTGAGAGACATCAGTTGATGACAGTAGACCGTGTATGATTTCTGAGGCCTGAGAAATAGCTGTGAACAGATGTGGTTAATTTTTTGAGTGAAAGCCAGTCCGGATTAATCATTTCAGACAGTGGCATTCCTTAAGGTAGGCTACAGACTGTCAGAAAACATAACAACAGGTAAAAATCGATCAACAGGTAATAGATTAAAACATTTCCCAGATTTGACCTTTATAAGAATTTTTTAATAATAATCACATTCCAAATGAGCAAGAGATCTGCAAACTGTGCTGTGTACCTTCTCTCATCTCAAAATTACACCCCATTTTTCTTCCCAAATAATAGTTTTTTATAAAATTTTACTGTTCTCATTTAAAAAAAAATTGAATTGTATTTAAACTTTGATTTTGTGGGTCACTGTGTCTAAATAAATCTGGGAAAAAACTGATTTTGTGTGTTTTCATTGCAGACTGTAAGGCAACAAAGGTGAAAATTTTGAAGGGGGGTGATGACTTTCTATAACCATTTAATATCAGATTGTGAAATAGTGAACAGCTACAGCAACAAAAATATATGTAGAAAAATTGAAATGTTTCATATCACAAAATATCCTGGTGTGTTTTTCTTTTTGAAAGGTTGACGCAAAAGAAAATATGTTTTCTTGCAATAAACGTTATTGCACTTTCATGAAGGTCTCTAAATCACTGATGCACGCGTGGCTTTTGGCGCTCTATTTTTGGGTTATATGATAACATTTTCCTGTAATTTCCTTTTGCAGACGCTCTTATCTGCACTTTTTTCCGTATGTCACTGTAACAAGTAACATGACGGATACGGGTTTAAACAATGAAGTAGCATACGCCTCATGTATGGCTAAAACATTTGCTGTTAGAGAAAAAATAGGCTGTCGTTAAAGCTTCTGGCAAACATACGTGTTGTCTAACCTACGTTCCAGGACTATATTTGTACTTAACGACATGTTTCCACAAAACGTTTTTGAACGGAATTTGAGGCATGACAGTTCACTCCTGTTAGGTGGTTAGGGCAAGCAGTGTTGCTTTTGAAGTTTAGTGGCCATTCTGCTGTCTTTCCTGCTTTAAGATTTGCTGCCTAGTTGAGCTGACAAGAACTGAATGGACACCATGATATTGGAATGTGCGGGTCGATACCCAAGTAACCATACTTCCGATCCTGACGTTTAGAATTGATTCTCACGAAAATATCTTTACAATGAGCTTTCTCTCACCAGTGATTTGAATATATTTTCATGAAACTGAATGCGTATCAGATACTATAAAGTGTAAACAAATTGAATTTGCTTAGGATTGGCAACTTCTCATTCTGCCCTCTCCTTCTGTTTCTCATATAGCCTTCAAGCATACATGAAATATGAGCCATAGGCCCAATCCCAATAAAACCTAAAGCGGCAAAACTTGAATATTAGGGGAGAGCGGGCTATGAACTCACTGTAACATTTACAAGGCACAATGCATCACAGTGCTATATATGGCATACCAAATTAAAGAAGGGAAGTTTTGGGAGCATATTTTGTATTCAGGACATCTTCATATCTTATTAAATTATGAAGTTGTAGACCGTTAAATAGTGTGTGCACTTGGGACAATTTTCCCCATCAGTGGGTAAGTTGTCACACTATGTCGGTAAGTTGTCACAATGCATTATCAACAAATAAGAACATAACAAATAAATTGTGAATATTTATTTAAATTTCAAAACCAAATTCAACTTAATGAACTCAACAATCATGAATAAAAACAATAATGCCTAAAGGCTAATTATGCTTTTCAATCAAAACAAGAATGCTGGCAGAGCACACGTCAACTAAGAGGAACGACCACTTTTATTTGAACTTTGAAATCACCTGTCAGCTCGTATGATTGCCCCCCCCTTGCTTCCCTTTCTTCGAAAACAGCCCTTTGATAGATTGTGCCTAATTCTAATCCATTTCTAGTGCTTGCTTCAGTGGTGTATCAGTTAGAATTGCTTTATTACAACATTTTCTTCCTTTGGAGGCTGGTTTTCACAGGGCAGCTTTTGGATATGGCCGGTAGTTGGTAGGAATTGGTAGTCTGCTGTCAGCAATAGCATTGCTGGGCAAGGGTGAGCTGAAGCTAGCATAATAACTGGGCAGGTATGTGTCTGATTTCCTGCTAGGCAGGACTGTGTTGTAGCTGGGGCCTGGAAGGTCCGGGTTTTTGTTGGGGCCTGGCAGGGCAGGGTTGTTGCTGGGGCCTGGAAGGGCAGGGTTGTTGCAGGGGCCTGGAAGGACAGGGTTGTTGCAGGGGCCTGGCAGAGATGGGTTCTGAATGCAGTGATCTGTAATGTAGAATGTTTCCAGAAATACGTCCTTGTTTCTAGGGTTGTAACCCAGTCACCCTAAAGCCAGCTTGAATATTCAAGAGGGTTGCAGCCAGAGGATAGTCAATTGCCACAGTCCCACGAATGTCATAAACTGACATGGTCTTCCCAGGATTGTTCCTCATCCACTCATCACACGTGATGTGCCTCTTTAGCGGCCCGTAGAACGGCCTGTCTAAGGGTTGAAGCTGATGAGAACAAGGGATAATTATAAAATGTTCTTTGGCATAATTGAGTCCGTCAATGGACATGTGACACTCGTGGTTCTGCAAAAGGAGTTGAAGTGCTTGCCCTGGCAAGGCTAGTTGCCTCTATCTATCTCAGCGATAGTGTTGGGTGCCACATTAGGAAGCTTGTAAACCACTCCAGACTGACCTTATTGTTTCTGCCCACATTGGCGCAAACTTCAGCTGGTGTGCCACAGCAAACTGGTAGGCAAGTTCTGACCTCACTTTGTGACAGACCAAAATAAATGTCTGCTGACTTAGTAATATACTGAACAAGTTGCGTCTCTTAATCATGTGACAAAACCTGCCGTGGCTTTGTATAGCCAACCACGGTTCATGGCATGGCAGACTGACATTCAAATTATCTGGTAACCTTTTGACAATACAAAGTCAGAGTACAGTAATTTATGGCAAATTCCTTTGCTGTACTCCTGATTGATTTTTTTCTGCAACTTTACCTGCCTCACTGCCTTTAACATTATGTCAGGTGGTGAACTGCCATTGTCTTTGTCTTTTATAATGTCTAACCATCTTTCCCCTCTTTCTATCTTTCTCTCCCTTTCTTCCTTCCTTCCTACAAAAAGAAATGTCCTCATTGCAATGACCCATTCATTACAGGCTTATTACGCCCACCTTCTTGTCTACTATCCTTGTTGCCACAATGCAATTAATTGCACCACACTAAATTCCTGACACTCAGAGACGTACACCAGAGCCTGTCTTGTGTAGTCCAGGGATATGTCTGTTGCTCTAAATTACATGTATATACAAAAATCAATTTACAGTAACAGTTAATACTATTATACGTTTTTAACATATTTTATGAGTATATGTATTCTGGGGCAAGTTGTCACATATGCAGACTTGCCCCAAACTGACATGTATGCTAATGTTGTCTTAATCAGAAGATTAGCTCAACTTAGTACTGCAGCTAAAATATCAAGACACAGTACTATATCCTCTACTCAATGCAAAATTTGAATTTTGGACATTCATACCTAACAATGTTTTATTGTACAAATCCGTGCATGCGTTTTGGATCAGGTTAGACAAACACATTTGCTGGCTACAACATATAGTATTTACATTATAGTAAGCCTTAACTAAAACTTTCAGCAGCTCCAGCAGGAACCCCAAACGTCCCTTTTCAGTGCCACATTTGCCAGCTCTGACTGGGAGATCCCGAGGTTTTCCCAGGCCAGTGTTGAAATATAATCTCTCCACCTAGTCCTGGGCCTACCCCGAGGTCTCCTCCCAGCTGGACGTGCCTGGAACACCTCCCTAGGGAGACATCCTGGGGGCATCCTTACCAGATGTCCGAACCACCTCAACTGGTTCCTTTCGACGCAAAGGAGCAGCGGCTCTACTCAGAGTTCCTCAAGGGTGACTGAGCTTCTCACCCTAAGAAAGACACCAGCCATCCTTCTGAGAAAACTAATTTCAGCTGCTTGTACCCGCAATCTAGTTCTTTCGGTCATGACCCAGCCTTCATGACCATAGGTGAGGGTAGGAACAAAAATGTACCGGTATATCGAGAGCTTTGCCTCTTTTCGTCACAACAGTGTGGTAAAGCAAATGCAATACTGCCCCCGCTGCTCTGATTCTCCGGCCGATCTGCCACTCCATTTTCCCCTCACTTGCCAACAAGTCCCCGAGATACTTGAACTCCTTCACTTGGGATAACGCCTCATTCCCTACACGGAGGAGGCCCTCCATCGGTTTCCTGCTGAGAAACTTAACTAAAACTGTATACAGTTATATTGCGACTGTTTCTGGCATGGAAAAGTTCCTCTTCAGTCTCGATAGCAATTTTTCACATACAATGTCATTAAAAATATATTCTTATGCCTTGAAATTAAATAGCTTTGGCAGACTCGCTAGCAATTGTTCAATACATGTGACTATTCCATTAAGTTTGTACATACTGGTAAAGCCTGTTTCTGGCTAATACGCTGTAAAAACGGCCAGTGACAAACACCATACAGTTGATAGACGCTATTTGTGGTGGAAGTAACCTTCATAAGAAATGATGGTCAATTTAACTGTATCAGTATCCTTCACTAATGGTCAATTAGCTATTGAAACGCCCAGTGGCAAAAGTGGATTTATTCAGGGTAGAGACAAGAGGCTATACTGACACATGTCAAATATACAGCTTTGTGGTGTAGTGGTTAACAACGCAGCCTTCCACGTGGGCAACCTGGGTCAAATCTTGAGAAGGCAATCATTTGTATTGCCGGCCGACTAAACTAGGCTTGCCTGGTTTTTTGTTTTCAGATATGTATGCCCCCTGTTAGAATTCTGTTGTCAAGTTATATGCACAGGCTTAACAATTCTTTTGCCAGACTGGTTTCCGTATATAATGTTGGTATCACTTTCTGTTAAGTTGACACTTACTTCTATGTAATTGCAATGTAAATATACATTAACAACTGTATTAACATTGTAATACCAAAAGTATATTGTAATTACAATAGAATAATGATTTATCAGTACAGGTTATTACATATGTGGAAAAAACAAAAGGTAATTACAAAACATTCTGTTGAATGCTATTCCAAGTGTGTAATTACACATAATTTGTTGTTTTAGAAATTACACAATGTCTTGTAGTAAACTAAATAAATTAAACATATTGGATTTCCTTTTTTGCAGTTGGTCTCTGTAGCTAGTCCTAATGGTAGCTGGGAGGTAAGAGTAATTATACTTATTAAACATACTACACATCTCACCTAAAACAATTGCCAATAATATCAATTTCTAAGAAGATATTTTGAATACAACCTGATGAAAGGGTTTTCAGATTAAAAAAAATATATTTTCTAGAAACTAAATTATGGTGATATAACATATTTTAATGACTAATATAACTCCATTAGGATCTGACATTGTCATTGCTAACTACAAGCATATTGACAGGTTCGAAGCACTGTCACCTCTAACCATCAATGCTGGAACAATGAATACAAACATTAGTTTCTAATGGGGTTAAAATTGATGGGCCTTTTCCATAACTACAGAAAACAGAATAAACAAACAGCTAAACCAATCAAAACGTCTCCTGGGCTATGTATTGTTATATGCATTGCCATATTTTTGAGTCTCTTTGATGGCTCTCTAGCTAACGTGATGCCATAATCGAACTAGCTAGCGCTAACTGGAACAAACATTTGCAGACTTCAACCAGTTTGCACAAGGCCAAATCTAACTAAAAGGCAATCATTGCTTCTTCCGAGCATTATTCACATATCCATAAGGTTTAGTCAAACAGCCCACAGTGCATATTTGTTTTTCCTAACATGTTGCAGAGAAAACCAGGATGTAACACTATTTTCCAGCAAGAAATGGAATCAAGGAGTGTCTGCATGGACACAACTTAGCACATTTGCCTGTTGTCTCGAACAAAGACTTTGCCAACAGAATAAACAAGAACATTGAATGATTTTCTATGTAGTATAATTGTTACTTCATCATCAATCTAGTAACATAAACATAGATTTCCTTGTCTATCTAGCCAAATAGCTAGAGTAAATTAGGTGGTGTAACCTAAAGGTAGCCAACTCGGCATCACTGTTCACACAAACTTCAGCTTTCGCCATTAAATGCAAAACTGGCCTTAGTTTTTTCTATGCTTGCGCCGCTTCAGTATACTTTATTTTCTGAGGTGTTTAGTGTAGGCTACATGAACCCAAACAAAGCTTGTCATTGACCTCATTCACCTTCAATAAAGTACACGCCTACAAATGTCCCGAACTTCTGAATTTTACTTGCAACCATGGCAGTGGGGATAGTGTCAGTTCTGACTTTCTGTTGGAGATTTTTAACATCAATAATGTAAGCATTATTATCAAACATTTTAAAAGGAAAATGCTCCAGAGGGCAGCTTGAAGGCAAGTAAGTAAGGGAAGAAGTAAAGTTATGACCTTTAGATCTGAAGAAAGTAAGCTGCACAGCAGCCTTTATGTTGTTGCTATTTCAAAAGCAATTTCAAAAGGAAACATCAATATATTTGTAAAAAATCTATGCTTGTTAGTGAAAATTTGAGGTTCTTAGAGAATGTAATGTAGACAATACTGATTCGAATTGAGATGACAATTATCAAATTTGAAAAAGCAATATCATGAAAAATACTTTCTCCAAGCATGTTGATATAGCCTTGTCCAGCATTCTGTGGTCGGCAGACCAGACAGTTTTACTGGTCCATTGGAGTAGTCGAATGTGTAAACATGACTCTTTACCGTGGTGCCAGGCACACATTTAAAAAAAGCTGGGACAAGGGCAACAAAAGACTAGAAAAGTTGTGTAATACAAAAAGAGAACCTGGTGGAACATCTCATAACTAATTTGGTAAACTGGCAACAGGTCAGTAACATGATTGAGTTTAAAAAGAGCATTCTAGTGAGGATGAGTCTTTCAGAAATGAAAATAGGAAGGATTGACCAATCTGTGAAAGACTGCATTGGCAAATAGTGCTGCAATTTAAGAACAATGTTTCTCAATGTAAAATTGCAAAGAATTTGGGGATCTCATTATCTACGGTACATAATATCATAAAATGATTCAGAGAATCCAGGAGAAATCTCTGTATACAAGAAACAAGGCTAAAAACCAGTTAAATATAATTAGTGAAATACTGCTGATAAAGATGACAAGCCTGAAAGATAGAGAACTCTAACATTGTAAGTTATATTATAAAAACTGCTGAGTAACCAGCTTAATGTCATTCCTCTCTAAATATCATCTAAAAAACTATGGTTACATTCTGTCATCTGATCCAGCTGGCGGGTTGGTTTCCAGGGTAGCTGATGTATTTACTGTAATGCTTTGAACCCAATTGGCTTAATTTGCAAAGACATTTGTAAAATATGTTGGTGTTTCATTTCTTAATATACACCACTCCAAAAAAATTAAGGAAACACTAAAATCTCACCTCAGGTGATGAATTTGGAAATATAGTATAACAGCGGTCAGTAGAAACCAAAATGACCAACTGATTGATGTCTGGATTCAACCTCACACTGAAAATGTATGTTAACAATTGAAATCACAGGCTGTTCCAACGGCAACTCATAATGAGACTTAGTAGTGTGTATGGCACCCACGTGCCTGTTTGCACTCCCAACAACATCTGGACATGCTCCTGATGAGACAGTGGATGGTGTTCTGGGGGATCACCTCACAGACCTGGATCAGGGCATCAGTGAGCTCCTGGACAGTCTGTGGCGCTATTAGGCAGTGTGGTATGCACTCATACATAATGGGCCAGAGGTTCTCAATTGGATACAGGTCTGGGGAAAATGTGGGCCAGTCAATGGCATCAATGCCTTCGTCATCCAGGAACTGCATACACAATGGCCCGTTTTCTGGATTCTCCTCCATGCTCTTGAGACTGTACTGGGAGACACAGCAAACCTTCTTGCCATAGCATGTATGGATGTGCCATCCTGGAGGAGCTGGACAGCCTGTGAAACCTGAATGGGTTGCAGTTCCGATTCATGCTACCAGTGATGAAAAGGAAGATAGCAAAACGCAAAACTAGAGAAGAATCAGTCAGGAACAATGAGTAGAGAGTAATTGTCTGTGGCCACCACCTGCAACACCATTTTCCTTTTGAGGGTTGTCTTGCTGTTGCCTCTCCAATGCACCGGTTGTCACTTTCATTTGCAACAAAACAGTTGACATTGATTCACAATCGCTTGTGCTTCTCAACTTGAAAGATCAATATCCCTGAAGTTTAATTGACTTGGTGTTATATTGTGATGATTACGTGTTTCCTTAATTTTTCCATCAGTGTAAAAGTAATTAAAACCCTGCCTAATATCTAATTCATAAAAAGCTAGCTAGAGTTTACAGTGGTGCTAATAAACTAGCTACATTTTTATATAATATGTTTTGACATTGAGCCTTAGCAAAATATTTGACTGGTGACTGAATTTGCTTTCTTGACTTAACAGAAAATGTACGGATATGATCAAACAAGAGACAGTGAGACATGGAGAAAGCAAAAGCAGAAATTGTCGAGGAAGATCAGAACTGTAACTGAAGGGACCACTTGATTGGTACTATTTTTCTATGTTTATAAAGAGGTTAGATATCATGGCAATTTGTGAAAAAGGGATTTGGAGACTAAGTGTGCCATAAGTGTGAAATCGCCACTGTACTTGTGTATCAAGGCAAAGGGTCGTTAATTTCAAGAATCAAAACAAAAAAAATATTTTGATTATTAAAATTTGTTTTGAGTTACTACATGATTCCATATGCATTATCTAATATTCTCAATGTCTTAAACTATTATCCTGCAATGTGGAAAAAAGTTAATATAAAAGAAACGGCGCAAATTTTGAACAAGTACTGTATATGTTAAGAAAATATACCTAAAAAGCCATACAACAAGCTTATTGAAAACTCACAATGCTTTGTAAAACATACAAAAGCTTTGATAAAAACAATATTGTTATGAATCCGAGAGATGCATTGCCTTAAAATTCTTCATTCATGCTCATTTATAAGTTACATAGTACATAAACAACTGATAATAAGTGGAAAGTGTGGGTTACATGACCACCTTGCTCAACAACGACTGATAAGTTATGTGATTATTGCAAACAGTGCACAAGTTCAGTGGTGGGTAGTTGTTATGTTGTTTGTGTGCTGGAGGTGTAGTCTTTAGACTTGTTTTGTCAAAATTTGTCACATAAAGTCACATTTAGACTGAATTGTACATTAACATGACCAAACATTAAACCTTATTTCACCAATCATCAACTTCATTTTTACATCTACAATAACAAACACATTGCAGGATGATGTGTAATAGTATTCAAAGTATTGCTTTAAGTTATTGGTTTATTAGGTTAGGTGCAGAGTACATAGGATCAAAGTAAATTATTTTCCTTCCCATGTTTACAGCAGAGGGATGTGCTCTAAACCTTGTTAGGGATACCGCAAGGAGAAGATAACAAGAAGTAAAAGAGTGGGCTTGGTGTTGAAACATCAGTAAACATTAACTGTTCCATATGTCTATAATCTCCTGGTTCGCTATTAATTAGCAGTCTTAAAAACAGCATAATGGTGTTGCTTTCAAATAGCTTTTATAGTTTCAAGAATTTGAGTTTTATGTAACTGGGCAGAAGGAAGTTATTGAGCAGGCACATCACCAAAGTGCACTGACAGCACCTCAAACATGACAAACAGTCTCTTCGATTAGAATGCTGGGGTCAAAGTGCCAAGGGCCAACAGTGACCTTGGACGGGGCTTTGTAACTCACGAATCCATTTCTTCTGGTAATCCCAATTTTGGATAATGTATGGTGGCCATAAACATCCTGGTAAACTAATAATAATACATAGTATTCCTCCATTTCCAAATATGAAAAGACATTGTAATAATTTTACATGAAAGTTAGAACACATAGGACAAAATTAATATAAGAAACTAACTGAATTGCGGTCTGAAATTATACCTTTCAGATGTTGCACATAAAACTTAATTGACCTGGGCAGCCACTGGAGGCATTGTTCATTTGCCCCTAACAGCATATTGTATGTTTAAATGTATAGTTAATAAGTAGTAAAAATATATACAAATTGAGATCAAGAGCTTACAACACATGAGAAACAGAAGTCCTCATGAAGATAATAAAACCTGATAAATCATTCTTTATACGTTTTTTTGTCACTCTGCATTAGGAAAAAATTGTTTTAGGTTTAGTGTAAAATTTACAATTAAGGTTATTGATAGAATTGATATGGCTTTTAGGTTTAGGCAAGCTTTTGTCTAACTAGAAAAACACTACTTTCAGCTTAGCGGTTGGGTTTGAGTTTGTCTGATGAGGACATTCTTCTAAGATGTTAGATAAAACCTATAATTGGTATTTTGGGATTACTTTTAGGCTTAGGGTTACATTAAGGTTTAACATTTTAATTTTTAGACATTAACATTTATACTTAGGGGTAGTTAGGTTTAGGTTATTAAGGTTGGGTATGGGTTAGATCTAGGACTAGAGAAGAAAGAACCCTGGATGTCCCCATAGATGCTGAAAAGACTGAGACATTGCTGGTGAAGTTTAGGGTCAGGCTTTATCACTAGGCTAGGTTTAGGCATAAAAGTTGGGGAATTGTGGTTTAGATTGGGGTTAGGATTTAGGGAAAGGTTATGGTTAGGTTAAGGGGTAGGTTTAAGACTAGGAAATACAGAGCATGGAGTTCCAGGTTCAGTCTCAGGTCCCCAAATGGATAGAAAACCCAAAGTGTGTGTGTTTGTCTGTGTGTGGTGCCATCTACTGGTACAAAAGGGGAATTTTCACCACACCAGACTGTTTTTCTAAACACAATTAACAAAATCAGAAAGGAAACTGTCCAAAATATATTTATCATGTGTATTATTACTGTGTAATAAATATTTCTGGAAAATTTAATTTAGGGCTAAATGTTTCAGAGCACATTAATATCATAACTTTTACTACACAAGCTACTGTTTGTGTTCTTAATGGGTCACAGAATAAAAATACAGAAGGGATGTAGCTCTAAAATAGATAATAGAATGCTAGATAGGCGGATGTCATAGAGCCCCTATACATCAGAATGGAGCTATATGGCAGCCATCTTACCCAGGACATGTTATATGGTTATATTTTCTTAGTATTATATAATTTACAATAGTCATGTGAAGCATAATGTATGTAATGCCATAAGATTGACAGTCAACATACAAAAACAATAAACAGAATAAGACTTTAAATACAGTGCAGATGTAAAAAAAATGTTTTCCTGTTATAACAGTTAACTGTGATTTTACATTATAATATACAGTACGTATGTGTTGTATATTCATACAAATATGATAATTTAATTGCACAAATTGCTATTTTAGTGATAGTGGATATAAAAAGTTCCCTGTTAAAATGGCAGGTGTTTGTGATGTTAAAAATGTAGACAAAGACAAATCATGTGAGAGCTTTTTCCACCTTTAATGTTACCTATAACGTGAACAATTCAATTGAAAAACAGACTGAAATCTTTGAGGAAAATAAATAAATAATAACTCACAATAACCTGGTTGCAGTGTGCACACCCTTAAACCATTGCTTTGTTGAAGCACCTTTAGATTTTATAACAGCACTCAGTCTTTTTGGGTAGGCGTCTATTAGCATGGAACATCTTGACATGGCAATATTTGCCCACTCTTCTTTGCAAAACAACTCCAAATCTGTCTGATTGGGAGGACATCTCCTCTGCACAGTCCTCTTCAGATCATCCCACAGATGTTCAATTGGATTCAGGTCTTGGCTCTGGCTGGGCCATTCCAAAACGTTTATCTTCTTCTGGTGAAACCATGCTTTTGTGGATTTGGATGTGTGCTTTGGGTCGTTGTCGTGCTGAAAGGTGAACTGAATACCCAGATATAACACTGTTATCAGTCTGCTGGCTATTTAAGAACAGTACACCAGTTGTTTTGTTACGAGCGATTATCCAGTGGGAAATAGGCGGCAAAACCGCTCTTATGTTACAGCAGTTGGTCCAGCAGCGGACCGTGAGCTGAAAGCTCTTAAACAGCTTATCGGCAGAGATGGTGGAAGAGAGAGATCCTTTGTTCATGCTTATGTTTTTTTTTACATTTATTTATTAGAAATTAAGAAAATATTAAAAATAAAGAAATCACTGCACCTAAAAAAGTCGAAATGGAAGGTATTGAGTGAGCAACAGAAGGGTTAAAATTAAGAGACCACTGCTGTGACAACTACGCCATCTGCTGCCCGTCCTCCCCCTGCAGGAGGCGGGCTTCAGCGTTCGAAGTCACCGACCTTCTGACACCATTGCCCATCTCATCAACTCATCACACCTGTTGTCTCGCCTTTGTGAGCATTGTTCAGCTCCGTAATCAGTAATACAACGACTCCGCAGTCCGCTTCTCCTTGTTCCCAAGACGGAGCTGACAGAATAACACACCCACAAAGAAAAGAAAAAGGATGGAGCACAGAGTCCAAAAAGAGACCAGTGAAGGCTGTGAAGGAACATTCCACCATGCTGGCCAACCTAGGCGTCGCAATGGAAGGCATCCTACAGGCTGTTTGGTGCCTAGAGTTGGCCCAGTCCACTCCTGCAACACCGGCCGTATTACCGCCTCCCAAGCCTGCACCTTCCGGAGTGCGCCGACTGACACCCAGAAGATCTCCTCGCTCGTCTCCTGCTGTCACGTCCTGGCTATGCCCCTAGCCATCTTTGTGCTGGCTGGGGCCATAGTCAGGACGTGGCCAATAGAGGTGGCTCTAGCCACCTCTATGCACTTGGGTCTCCCCAATTGGAGGCAGGTGTTGTGTATTGCCTCCAATTGGGGAACCTATTTAAGTTTACTGTTTGTTCACATGGGTGTGGTTTATTTTGGTTGT